>PVKU01009339.1:0-21543 GCA_004027475.1 Anoura caudifer
AAGAATTAACATCATCAAAATGTCCATACTACCCAAAGCAATTTACAAATTCAGTGCAATCCTTCTTATGGCATACTTCACAGACATGGAACAAACACTTCAAAAATTTATATAGAACCATAAACGACCCCAAATAGCTGCTGCAATTTTGAGAAAGAAGAGCAAAGTAGGAAGGATCACGATACCTGATACCAAACTGTATAATAAGGGCACTGTAATCAAAACACCCTGGTACTGGCATGAAAGCAGGCACATGGACCAGTGGAATGGAAGAGAGAGAGCCCAGTAATAAACCAAAGTCTCTATGGTCAATTAATATTCAACAAAGGGGGCAGCAACATAAAATGGAGTAAAAACAGCCTGTTCAACAAGTGGTGTTGGCAGAACTGGACAGCTACATGCAAAAAAATGAAACTCAAGCACCAACTTACACCATACACAAAAATAAATTCAAGGTGGATAAAAGATTTAAATATAAGCTGTGACACCATTAAAGTCCTAGAGGAGAACATAGACAGGAAAATCTCAGATATTTCACGCAGCAACATTTTTACTGATTTGTCCCCTAGAGCAAGGGACGTAAAGGAAAGAATAAACAAATGGGATTTCATCAAAATAAAAAGCTTCTGCATGGCTAAAGAAAACAGTATTAAAATAAAAAGAGAACCAACTATATGGGAAAACATATTTGCCAATGATACCTCAGACAAGGGTTTAATCTCCAAAATATATAAAGAGCTTACATGACTCCACTCTAAGAAGACAAGCAACCCAATTACAAAATGGGCAAAGGACTTGAATAGACACTTCTCCAAGGAAGTCATGCAGCGGATTCAGAGACATATGAAAAGATGCTCAGTATTGCTAGCTATCAGAGAGATGCAAATTAAAACCACAATGAGATAGCACTTCACACCAGTCAGAATGGCCATCATAAACAAAGCAACAAACAACAAGTGTTGGAGAGGTTGTAGAGAAAAGGGGACCCTAGTGCACTCTTGGTGGGATTACAGACTGGTACAACCATTATGGAAAATAGTATGGAATTTTCTAAGAAAACTAAAAATGAGTCTACCTTTTGACCCAGCAATTCCACCGCTAGGATTATATCCTAGGAACCCTGAAACACCAATCCAAAAGAACCTATGCACTCCAATGTTGATAGCAGCACAATTTATAATAGCCAAGTGTTGGAAGCAACCTAGGTGCCCATCAGTAAATGAATGGATCAAGAAACTATGGTACATTTACACAATGGAATTCTATGCAGCAGAAAGAAAGAAGGAGCTCCTACCCTTCATGACAGCATGGATGGAACTGGAGAGCATTATGCTAAGCGAAATAAGCCAGGCAGTGAAAGACAAATACCATATGGTCTCACCTTTAACAGGAACCTAAACAAAAACAAACAAACAAACAAACAAAATGTAACCAAAGACGCTGAAATAGAGAACAGGCTGACAGTGACCAGAGGGGAGAGGGGAGGGAATTTCGGGGGAAAAATGGAAAGAGTTTACAGGAACAAATATAAAGGACACATGGACAAAAACTAGGGGGATGGAAATGGGAGGGAAGTGGGGAGGGATGGGTGGGTGGGATGGGATGGGAGTAAAAGACAGAAAACTGTACTCAAACAACAATTAATAGTAAAAAAAAAAAAAAAAGAATACATACATTGTAAGCCATAAGTAAAAATTGTGTTATATCCGTTTCCTAGGACTCAGCTGTGAAGCAATACATAAAAAGGGAAATCTTGTTACTATTCACCCTAAACTTTATAGGCCTCATTACTATTGTAATTATATTGGTAACAACTACTCTGAAAACTCCCTTTTGCCATAGAGTGATAGGTAGATAGATGATGGATGGATGGATAGATAGGTAGATGATAGATAAATAGATACAGAGAGAGAGAGAGGAAGAGATAAGCAGGTGAACATATGCATATGTCCATGTCTGTATGATAATGTGCACAAAAATGTGGGTGCACATTATACACAACAAAATACCAAAAGTAACTTTTAAAGAACTTTATGTTATATGTGAAATACCTGCACAAAGGATCACAATCAGTAAGCTATTTGATCAGGTATTTTGAGAAGAACACATGTCACACAAGCAAGTTACTGAGTTCAGCTGAAGATACAAGATAAATATGATACAATTCCTGCCCTCCATGGGTCAGGTTTATCATTCTTGACTTATGAAGAGTTCAACAAAAAGTTAGTACTTGGTACAAGTGGAGATTAAGGATGAATTGAGGAAGAATCAATGAGAAGAGTTATATTTAAAGAAGCGATATGGCCCTGACTGGCACGGCTCAGTTGGTTGGATGCTGTCCCACAAAGTGAAGAGTCTCCGGTTCTAATACTGCTCAGGGCACATGCCTGGGGTGCAGTTTCAATGCCCAGTCATGTCCTCTGTTGAGGTCCCTGGTCAGGGTGCATATGAGAGGCAACTGATGTTTTTGTCTCACATCAATGTTTCTCTCCCTCTCTTTCTCCCTTCCTTTCCTTCTCTCTAAAAATAAATAAGTAAATAAAAAGCAATATGGACAAGTCTTCCCAATCCCACAAGATAACTTTTCTGGGCATCATCACATAAGTCAGCAGTTGGCAAACATTTTCTGTAAAGGGCAACATAGCAAGTATCTTAGGCTTTCCAGTCCATACAATCTCTGTCACAACTGTTCATTTCTGCCATGTTCCAATTAAACTTAATGTGCAGAAATGGGTGGCAGCCAGGTTTAGCTCAAGGGCCAAAGTTTGCTGACCCCTCATATAAATTTTTATGGTTTCAAACTGATACCATTAATAGAGAAAGAAATAGGGGGAAAAGATAGATTTTATTAGAAAAAATGGTAAGTTTGGTACTAATAAATATTTAATTAACATGACAAATATTTTCTAAGCACATACTATGTGGTATTAGGTGCAAGGAGTAAAGAAATATACAATATACAAGCTCTGCTCTCAAGGAACTCACAGTCTATCATACAATCCGTTATTATCACACCATGGAGCCGCAGCTTTAGGGAAATGTTATATCTTGGAATAAGCAAGCCATGCTCATGGGCTCCATAAAGTGCCTCCATTCAAGTCACTTTAGTCCATAAAACACACTCATGGTTCAGTGAGCTAACCTGAAATGGCAAGCTGAAAAATTGCCAGTGAGTGTTGGCAAAGTGAAGATAGTAGTGCTTGATGAGTTTTGAATCATGTGGATGGAAATGTAATTTAAAACTCCAGACAGATCAAGGCTAAATTGTTACTGGCAGCTGAAATCACGTTTGTTCCTCTAAGAGGCACAATGGAGGTTGGAATGGAACATGAAACTTTAAATGCAGAAATATCATAAGGATATGGACATTTTAGGTAATATGTCACCTACTTTAAACAGGATGTGTTCTGTGTACCCAAAACCACCATTATAGAAAAAGAGAAAGATGTACCACTGATGTTACCTTGGGGTTTGCCTACATGCCACACTGGTTTTAATTGTGGAAGGAAGTGTACCAATCCCAGCCCTGATAAAGTTGAAAGAGAAATATCACTGTGATTTATCTAATTAAATTATTTTTAATATTGAACAAATTTATAAACTTTTAGAAAACATAATGAAAAATGGAGGTAATATTTGTCCCAAAATGTGTATTTATACAGACAACAAAGATTTGTATGTAAATATTAGAGGGTCAACGATTCATGTTTCCTATATATGGATTCCCTGGAAGACTGTGTACCAAAAGTTGAGAAATCCTGCCTATAATAAGCCAAGTTCTTTTCATAGTTATCTCAGTAGTCCTCGGACAACTGAAAACTACAGTTGACTAAGGTCCTATTATTTCCATTTTAGAGAAATGAAGAAACTAAGGATTGTAGAGGCTAAGGCGTTTGCTCCAGATCACAGGCTAGAAAGTGGTGGAAGAGAGTCCCTGAGCACCCTGCTCACTGGTATGATGGAACACATATGCACCTTCATGTTGCAGCAGCTTACCTGCAAATTTTGATAAAGAAAATGAAAGTGTTCTTTTATAAACTACTTCTATGACACTCCAACTAAAGCTTTCCTAAAAAGGTGTTAATTTCTTTAGTCTTAAATGTTGAAAAATGTGGAAGGCTGAAAAATGTGCCCTTTCTCCCCAAAGATATCTATAGCCTACTCTTCAGAACCTATGAATATGTTACTTTACATAGTCAAAGGGACTTTGCAGGTGTGACTAAGTTAATAATCTTGTGACAGTGACATCACCTTGTATTGTCCTGGTAGGCCCAATAAAATCACAAGGATTTTTAAAAGAGGGACAAAGGAGGTCAGATAGAGAAGAGGGTACTACAATGATAAAAGCAGTGATCAGAGTGATTTGGCAGTGATTAGAGGAGAATCTCAAATCAGAGTGATTTAGAGATTCTCCTCTAAAGCCTCCAGAAGGAACCAAGCTGCCTGTGCCTTGATTTTAGTCCCATAGACTTCTGACCTAAAGAACTCTAAGAGAATAAATTTGTGTGGTTTTTAAGTCACTGAATTTGTCATAATTTCTTATCATGGCAACAACAAACATACAAAAAGTAAAACCAAGCTAAGTAATACCATAAAATAAATTCTTTTTTTTTCCTGAGCTCCATGAGAGCCAGGAGTTTTATATTCCTAGAACCTAGACCAGTTCAAGAAAACAGAGTATATGCCCAAAAATAATAATAATGAACAACAAAGTAGTGAATGTTCATTTTAGTACCATGACAGCTGAGAAAGATAGGAGAATTAAAGATGAGGCTAGAGGAACATTCCTGTGAGGAGAAAATAATTTTTAAAAATGCTGTTGGAAACTATAAAAATAACTAAATCTTGGCCATGTGCTTACACTCAAAGATGCAGATGTGGGAGAGTCATTATATACATTTTAAGGTGATTTATTAATCAACTAAATTCTTTAATATTCAAGTCTTTTTCTCATGTAATCTTTTGTTACTTATGAGGTAGTTAACATTTCAGTTCTACTTAATAACTAACTACATTTTGTTCCTTCCACACTTCGTATCACTACTGCTATTCCTCTCAGAACTGGGCAGGGAAAGAGGGAATCAGGCTTGTTGTGGGGAAAAGCTGAAACTTATCATTTCTACAAGCCACTTTCTACTTCCAGTTCAATGTCCACACCACTCAGTGTCACTAAGACAAAATGGGATGACTATCCCCCTTCTCTTTAAAACAAGAGCCTTCAGATGGATAACATATGGCCACTTTGCTTCTTTAAGATCTTCCTAATTTGGGAGCATAGGAAGGCAGATATAGGGTAAATAATTTTTAAATGAATTTAAATATGATATTCAATAGATGGCTCTTTTCAAACCTTACCTACTACAAAATTTTATTAATCAGAGTCACTGGCTGCTGTAACACACCCCAAAATCTTGGTGGCTTAGCCTAGTTAATTGCATATTGTGTTTATACAATGTCCAAAGTAAATATTCCTAGTCAACAATCAGTCTTCCTTGTGCTTGGTTGGTGAGAGAACAGGCTTTGGAGTCTCCGTGAGACCGAAAAAGCAGAGAGACAAAAGACTCCTACAGAATACTTATATGTGAGTAGGTCTGGAGGTCATCTGCAGCATGTTCACCACATTCTAGCAGGCAGAAGTCTTTCATGTGGTCACATATCCCTCACTGCAAAGAATTTTGAGAAGTACGTTATAGCTATGGAAATAGGAACAGAAGAAACAGGTTTTGTAAATAAAAAGCTTTGTGTAGGCTAGCCTCTGCCCACTTCTACCAATTCATTTCCTGTTAGTATTCCTCTCATTTTAGGGTGCGCCAGCCATTTTGGCCTCCTTGCTGATCTTTAAACATACCAAGCCAAGGTCCTGCCTCCGGGCCTTTGTATAAGCTGTTCTTGTATCTGAAATGCTATTCCTCACTTCATATTCATATGGCCTTTCACCTAAGATTTTTCTGTTCAAAACTGCCTCTTGAGAGTTTCCCTGACTACTGCCCCACCCCACATCTAAAATAGCACCCTGTCACTCTCTAGTCCCTTACCTTTTTCTTCCTTTATGACATTCATCATATCTTACATCGTAGCATGTATTTTTTGTTGTTGTTGTTGTTCATTCAATTTTTATCTATTTCCCCCATTAGAATGTAAAGGTCAGGGACATTTGTGTCTGTTCATCATTGTATTTGTAGCACCTAGGACATTGCCTAATACATGATAAAATACTCAGTAAGCATTTATTGAATGAACTATGTTTCTTAATAAGGACTTCCAGTATGTAAATACTGCTAAAGCTCTGTTTTCAAATGACCCAATCTTAAGCACAGCCCAGGTTAGCCTCTTTAAAATGTCTCCTATTCCTTTTACTTCTTCATCACGCTAACTCCTATACAACTTTCATTTAAGATTCATTTCCAGTTTTCTCTTTTTCCCACACTCCAGCTCCCCTGTGCTCTATGGTGCCTCATGCATTGCTCATGCCTATGTGGAAATCTACTGCTTATGCATCTCTCTACCCCATAGGACCATGAACTCCTCCTGAGTAGGGCTATGTATATTCAATTTTGTGTCCTCATTGTCTGGTATGGTGTCTGGCATATGGTAGAATCATAACAAAAGTCCACTAGTCAAAACTGTTCATGATTTTGAAGATGACTTCTTGCAACAGGAAAATTTACCAAGAAAAAAATGTATAATCCATTCAAACTTACTAAGAAATTGTAGTAAGAATTTGGCAAAATATTATTTCTCCCAACTCCTTCTGTGTCATAAGAATGCAAACAAAATTATTCCTTCAGTCATGTATAATTAATGCAATGGTTATTAGAGCTGGATTATTTGTTTTAAATAAGTCATTATGAAACAGAACAGTTATAATGTTAAGTGTTACATATGTATGTTATGCTACATCGAGATTCCTTGAGTAACTGATATACACACTGACATCACTTTATAGACTTGACTCATTGTATGGAATTTAGAACAAAATCTTATTTTAAAGGACTGTTGAGATTTTAGTATTTGATAGTTTTGAATTCTGAATCATTTTTTTCATTGAATTCATGATCAGAGAAGCCGGGCCTACAGTAATATTATTGCCATAGGGGAAAAAGACCCACTTCACACTGGTATGCTTCATTATGTAACTTCTAGGAATGTCTTACATAGATTCCTTATTGCAAATGTATAGTTTGGAAGACAAGTTACTCCTGGAAATAAAAACACAAACTTGATTAGGAAAATCAAGTATTTTTTTAACTACAGAATTCTTTTCTTTTCATCCTTCATGTGTATAAAAGGTTTCCATAAAATCAACAACATCTAGACAAATATAATCTTGTCAGTGATACCTTCAATCTACAAAAAAATAAAATATGTTATCTATGTATCTATACTTTAGGGATCCCCTATGTACATGTATATGCTTTCTTTGAGATATATATATATGCATAACATATTATATATAAATTAAGCATATATACATATATAAATTTTTCTGATATATACGTGTGTGTGTGTGTAAAATATTCATGTTTAGCACACTTAAAACCATGTCTCCCAGGGCAGAGAATCATGTCTTTAAGAAGTTCTGTTCTACCACGTTTCTTGCACTTTACCAACTGATGGTTGGTTCTGCCTTCACCCATGCCAAGAAAGTACGCTTAATACATGGCAGACAAACTAGATGTGAGTCCACATAATGTATTTGGCCAATTTCTACTCAGATTCCAACATGAAAATCTGTAATGTCTCAGCTACCACAGCATAGTGGATACCAGCCATAGAAAAACTAAGCCAAGTGGATATCATAATCTTAATATGGTCATCAATGAATGAGTCTATTAGTCAGAAGAAGGAAGGAAAGGAAAGAAGGAAAGGAAAGGAAAGGAAAGGAAAGGAAAGGAAAGGAAAGGAAAGGAAAGGAAAGGAAAGGAAAGGAAAGGAAAGGAAAGGAATAAGGAAAGGAAAGAAGAAAGAAAGAATTGAGGGAGGGAGGGTAGGAAGGAAGGGAAAGGAAAGAAAGAGGAAGGGAAGAAGTGAGAAGGGGAAGGGAGGAGGAAAATACTTAGAAGCCTGACTTATATGGCTTGCCACGTTCTTCCAAAATCTAAATGCAGTCAGATAACATCAAAATGAATTTAATGTGAGTTTTCACTGCTTCTATACTGATGATCCATGATAAACGATGATCCTAGAGCCTACCTTACTTCTCTCTTACTAACTGGGGTTCTCTTACTAATAGAACCCCAGCTTTATTGGGGCACCAAGATGTCTGGCCTACAAAAATCAAGGCAAGCCCATTTCTTCTTGCTAGGTGTTCACTTTCACAGCCTGCTGTAATGATTTGGTGACCAAATTCTGGTCAATGACTTGGAAGTAAGCGTGTAGGTTCTGAGAAATGTTTTTTTTTTCTTTCATGAAAAAAATAATAGAGGTTCCTTTTTCCACTGGAATTCTTTTCTTCCTATTATAAAGAAGAAACAAACAAACAAAAACCTTTTTCTTCTACCCTCCTAGGTTACTGGCCAGGGTCTGACAAATGAGACAAAACACAGAATAACAAGAAAAAAAGAAACAGAGTTTATTAACATGTGCAAAAGAAACTCAGTGATGAGTAACTCAAAAGGTTGATCAGAACTTGGGCTTATATAGCATCTTAACAAAATAAATTTGTAGAGAAAGTGATAATATGAAGGAAATGAGGTATAGACTTTAAGGGGTGGCAAATTGTGGGAAGAGGAACCTAATGGAAGATGTGGGCTATTTTAATAAGATTTATTTCCAGATCCCTTTTGGTGCTTACTTTCTGTCTTCTTCATGGGCATAAAACTCCCCCTGAAGAGAGGATTTATGGCTATCCTCATTTCTTGGAAGTTTCTGCTTTTAGTCAGATAAGGGAAGCTCCAAGAAGGCTTCTTTTTGTATCTATTAATTCCCATTTGCCTCCGACTCAGTCCTCATGCCAAGGTGGCATATTTTGTGGTGGCATGTTCAGATTCCCTACACTATCATGAATGCACTTTGTAAGGGTACGATTTTTGGAGAGATGGCCTCCATCTTGTAACCATGCCATGATAAGTCTATTTAGAGCCCAGTTTTGGGCAGAATGTAGGGATATAAAAGTTAGTTATGGTTTCTGAGTCCAAAAACCCCATAATACAGAGAGTCAAGACAGGCAGACGTGAATTAACTGGAGAATGATTACAAAATACGTACAGCGGTCCTCAGTGCCAACCATCGTAAAACTGACGTCAGCCCTCCAAATCTACTGTCTCCTCCACCCTGCCCATGCTTCTTGCCAATCCAACTAACCAGATGAAGTTTTCAGAAAAGATGTGACATTTAGAAAGGATTCTAGTCTCAAATTCTTACCTTTTTAAAAATACATTCCTGCCCTTATTTAAACACCACTAACAAGCTTTCACGCAGAGAGAAAACGTGGTATCAAAAAGCATTGCGCTGGACACTGGGCTCCAGTCTTGGTAAAGGCATTTAACAGCTGTGGGACATAGTGGTGGTCATTTAGACATCTGCCATTTGGGTTCCTGATTTGTAAATTGGGGATAATGATTCATTCAACAAGCACTGAGTACTTAAGTGTTGGGCACTGCTTTAGACAATAGGGATGTAAAAATGAACAAAATAGACAGATTCCCTGCTCTCATAGACAGTAGACATATAATAAACATATACCGTACTCTATCGACAGGTCGTAGTCAGTCTAGTGGAAAACGCAAAGCAGGATAAGGAAGATAGAGGAATAGCAGGTAAGTGGGAAGAAGAGCTGCTATTCTATGTAGACTGGCCAAGAAAATCTCATTGAGAAGTGGCTTGCACTTCCTTCCCCATGTGGTGTGTGCTGTGTGTGTGCACTTGCCTGCTTCTCTGGGGGCAGAAGGGAGGAAGTCAAATGACTGAAAATATGTAGAAAGCACTTGTTAAATTACTCAGCATTGAGTGAACATAAGGTATTGTCGCTACTATTATTGAGGATTAAGTCTAAATTCCTTAGCTTGACATTTAAGTTCCTTCACAACACAACCATCCAACCTACCTTTCTAGTTTTATCACCATTCCCTTGTATAAACCCAACTTCCCAATAAAATTTTTGCTTTTTATAATACAGTTGGCAATTAATCATGTGCTATCTCCTGTTGCTTCTTTTATTGTTTCTTCTATTTCAGTCCTTTATTGCTTCATTTTTCACAAATTCTGTGTCCCCAGTGAAATTTAAAAAAATTTTCTATATGTCAGAGTCTATAAGTGCCTTGAGCATAAAAGATGTTTAATAATATTTATGGATTTTGTTGGCATACTGGTTTAGCTTCATTATCACTTTGAAAACTCTCACTCTGTTTGGAATTTGGTTTTACACTCAATTTTGTAAGAATCTTGGATCATCTTATTTATCATGGAACAGTGTAATTTTTGAGAAGTAGAATTTTGAAAATTATGTATTGCTAACAAATGCCTTTAACTGTGGTTAGGACTTCCCGTAAGGATGACCTCAGTGTCAATCAGACCAACAAGCAGCTCCCAATACTATATGCACTTTTCATAACTGTAATTCTGTGTGTCCTGATGGCTTTTTCATGACCTTGGGGGTATTTCTTGTCAGTGTACATTTATTATTGTCTCTTGAATGACTTTCAAGTAAATTTTTTCATTGAAATGACTTCCCAGCAGTCTGAGAAATCAAAAAAAGAATGAATAAGGCATAGTAGGAACTACAGGATAAGTACTAAGTGAGGTTTGGGGAAGCATAATAATGACCCTGAAAAATATCTACATCCTAATCACTGGGACTTATGCATATGCCACCTTACTTACAAGCCAAAAGGACCTAAGCTGGTGTAATTAAGGTAAGGGCCTTGATATGGAGATATTATCCTAGATTAATCCGTATTGATCCAAGGTAATCACAAGAGTTTTTATAAGAGAAATGCAGAAGGGTTGGAGTCAGAAGAGATGAGACAATAGAAAGAGGTCATAGTGACGTGATCACAAGCCAAAGAATACAGACTGCCTAAAGAAGCTGGAAAAAAACAAGGAAGGAAAAGATTCTCCCCAGAAAGCCTCCAGAAACGAATGCATGGCCTTGCTGAATCTCAGATTTTAGTCCTACAACACCTATTTTCAGGCTTTGAGCCTCCAGAACTGTGAGATAATAAGTTTGTGTTATAGTAAGCCACTAAACTTGTGGTAATTTATTACAGCATCAGTGGGAAACTAATACAGTAGTAAAGTAAAAACAGCCCTCAACCAGAGATCTGTCACAATTGCCTCCACGACAAACATCCTAATTGGGCAACCTCAAGAAAATCTCTCTACTTCAGTTTCCTTTCCTATAAAGTGAAATTATACCTGCCTTGCAGTGTTGTTGCAATGACAGACACAATTATTCATGTGAGCACTTTGTAAAGTGTTTTATGTTTTACAAATGTTAGATATAAAACTTTGACTTAAGGTTTTCTTAATGAGGGCAAGAACTGGAATGGAGACATCTGTCCTTAGTGTGCCAATACCTGACATATCACACTCTAAGTGCTCCTGTATCAAACATGCTGTTTTAGAAGTGGCCTACTGTGGGGATAGCCATCCAGCACACTGGTCACAACCCTCCCTCCAACAACCAAATTGAAAGGGGATAATTTGTTGCAGAATCCTTTGTTCAAGAGCCAAGACACAGCCTTTGAGTTCTTCTTAACCTACCTTCAGGAAGTTGCTATCAATCAACTACAACTGGCATGAAAGGAGAAACTTAGAAAGTTTGGTCCCTTTGCCAGCAGCATGGGCATCACCTGTGAGCTTACTGAATTTGCAGATCCTCAGGTCCACCCCAGATCAACTGAATTAGAATCTACATTTGACAAGATCCCTGGGTGCATCCTGTGTATTAGTTGAGAGAATCTATTCTGGAGTAGTTTGAATTCCAGCTGGGCAAGTTACTCAGGCAGTGTCTAAATCATCAACGCCTGTTGTCTCATCAACAAATTGGAGAAACCCATCACACTGGTTTGTTACAAAAATTAGAGAGACTGCACATATAAGGCATTTTACACAATACCTGCCAACAAATACTCAGTTAATAATAGTTCTTTTCGTTGTATCATTTTGCTCCATTTACAGCTGCTAACTGGACTACACACTCATTCAATATTTCTGGAGCCTCTCAACAGGACAATTTCCCAAGCCATGCATGCCCATGGAGGTGGGAGACGTGTGGGGAAGGGAATCGGGAGGGGGACAGGAACACTGTCAGCAATGCTCTCTCCAAATACCCAGGATACTGTACATTCTGCAAAACGCATTAAACATCATGTAGTCTCCTTGCTTTCAGATCTTCGCTGCACATGGCTTTATAAGAAACCGTCTGTTAAAGTCTAGACACAGCCATGGAGTCTGGTGACCTGTGGCAGCGAGCAAGGGCCAAAATTCCTGCTGAGTCGCTCTCAGCTACAGCTCTCCAGCTAGATTCCTTTCCTAACCTCCCACCTGCCTCTGGTTTCCTTGCAGCAGAACCATAACCTGCCTGCCCCTGCCCAGCCACCCCCTGGAGCGCAGCAGCAGCCACCGCTGCAACCCCTTTCCCCCTGAACAGGGAAGGCTGGGCGGGGGTGCAGTGGGGGCGGAGCTCGGCGTCCTGCAGCTGCGGCTGTTGCCTCCGTGGCTACCACCGCCTGCAAAGCTGCCACCCCTGGCTCGGATGCTCAGGCCCCGCTGCGCTGCCCTAAGAGGACAGACGGGTGCACCCCGGGCCTAACGGATGAGCAGCCCGGCACCTGAGCGCCCACCTTCAATTCGGTCTATTCCCCGAGGCCGAGACTGCAGCCCAGTGGTGGGGGCAGCCCCGGCGGTCTCCGCCCGGGTTTTGCGCGCCGCCTCTGTTCTTTGCACGGTAATTTCAGTTCCTGCAAGCACCCAGCTTGCTCCCAGAACAGGTCTGAAGAGAACCGCCGCTCCCAAGCACACCGGAGCCATCCGTTTGGTGCTAAGGAGAGCTGTTGGCTGGGATATGCAACGGGAAGCCCCTGCCACATCGAAAGCAGTGGCTCCGTCGCGCCGGGGAGAGCCTGGCGAGAACTGGTAGGAGACGCCCCCGTACCACCTCTGCCCAACATCCAACCCTGGGGGACCCGAGCAAAGGTGTGCTTGGTGCTTGATGCGGGGTGGATTGGGTCCCACATCTTTCCTGGTGATCCTTTGCCTGTTGCTCTTGTCCCCATCCCATCCTGCGCTCCAGGAGAGTCTATCTTTCTCGCAGGTGATGAATTTCTCTGCAAGGTCATTGCTCCCTTAGGCTCTGGCGTTGAAGGTAAATGGGAGAAGACACTGCTGTTCTTGTCCTTGGGCAAGGGGATTTATAATCAATGGGGTCTGCACACTGTGACTATCCCAATAGGGGTGTGTGTGTGTGTGTGTGTGTGTGTGTGTGTGTGGCAATACTACACCGGCATGTTTCTTATTTTCCTAAACTTATTCCCTTTAAGGTCAAAACACTATAGTTATATATAAAATATGTGTTTATGTGTGTGTGTGTAACATACACACACACACACAAACACAAAACCAAGTACACATATATAGTCTTTCTTGAGATAGTCTGAGAGAAAAGAAGGGCAGGCTGAGGTTGATAAAAGGAAATCACTGTAGAGACCTGTTCAGTATGTAGAGGTGAACTTTGGAACCAGATTAAATCAGGGTAGAGACTTGAAGCTATAAATGGCTCTTTGGAGATGAATTTTAGAAAGAGCTAAAGAACATTGTCAACCAATATACACAACAGATCTTCATGCTATCCAGGCAGATCTAAAAGATACAGGCAACATTTCAGGTGCAACAATAGACAGTGGAAGGGGAGGGAAAAGGGGGTATTTAGATACTGGAAAGTGAATTTTGGGTGTTGAGAAGGCAGCAAGTCCCTGTCAGGGTTAAAGGCCTTCTAGAGGAGCACTGGGAGAAGTCGCTGCTTGGAGTATAAGCAGTTCAAGGTTAAGATGCTGTGAGTGTCCAGAAAGCAGGAGAGGTAGTGGAGAAAAGGCAAGGGTTTGGAGGAGGAGGGCAGAGCCAACACCCTGAGAGTCACCAAGAAGCAACCACCTCTCATTAAGGTATCTTTTCCTTCCTATTAAATCAATACTTTGGATATGCCCCATCTAAAAATTTTTCACAACACACTTGGTAAAGATCCACTGGTCCATGTTTGCATTTTGTTTTTGCAAGGAATCTGGGTCATGGGGGGACAGGAAGAGACTGAAGTGTTTACAACACCAGCAAGATTTGGAGAGACAGTTGATTAAGGCTTAGCTTTATGAAATATTTACACATCTCTTGCATGGGCTTTTGTTTGCTCTTGTTGGTGCTACTGCATATTTTACTTTGATAATGATTTGAATGTACTTCTCCCAAATGTGCTTATTTTCCAGTTATAAACTATTGTTTCTTTTCTATTGTTTTCACCATTGGCCTGCCCTGAGTAACAACTGTGGGAATAAAGATACATGAGTCAGAGTATAAAGGCAAAAAAATCTTTTCTGTTGCTATCTGCAAATGGCAGTGGTTTGAATTATAGAATATTCCTTTAAACTAGAATCACGAAGAACATTTTTCAAGTTTGTGTGTGTGTTTAGTAGAGAAAATAGGTTGTTAATTCATAAGCAGAAAAATAAGTAGTAATTGCCATTACAAGTCTGTGTGTTATATCACTGGAATTTATTTTGGAAACAGCGCTGAGGAAGTCCTAGAGAGCCATGTAGGGTGTGTTGTGGTGTGGTGAGGCCTTACCTAATCACTGATGAGATTTTCTTGAGAGTGATAAGGACAAGAATCTTAAGTGCATAGCTTTGGGTCAGTCTTAATTAGAGGTTGGGGCGAGTTCAAACAAGCTGTTATTGAAATTTGAATTTTTAAAATGGCCTCAGTACACTTGCCCATTGTACTTAATTATTTGTCTCTGCAACATTTCTCTGTGCTTCAAACATACTTAAAAGAATATATTAGATACAGCTATCTTTCACTGTATGAATTTTCAGCCACAAAACCTGCATCTTACAGGGAATATTGGTTATGGAATCACAAAACCATAAAAACAATTGGCTTCAGAGAGTCAAGATATACAATTCCAGTCCTAGCTTACACTTGAGCTCTGTCAGTGGCAACTGTTTCTACCCTTTATACACTCATTCATTGGTTCATTCATGCATTCAAAATATATTTACCCTGAACTAAACATAGTCCTAGATTGTGGAATTGAAGAGTGAACAAGACACAGTCTCAGCATGCAAGCCTCGGGAGAGAGGGAGTAACAGCTGGTTAGGTATTATGACAGAGAGAGCACAGGGTGCTATGGAAGCCAGCTTGTGGAGGTGGAGAGGGCACGGGGGCAAGGACAGTTCCCGGGCACATGAAGAAGAAGAGGAAGTAGTCTGATAAAAAGGAGAGAGAAGGGCAGTCCTGGTACAGTGACCAAATATGCAGAGCCCCAGAAAGAACAAGTAGCTCTAGGTGGTTGAAAATCTGTGAGCAGGTAAAGATGAGAAGATGGAGATAGAGAAGGAGGCAGATCCATTCTCAGGTGAAGTTCAGAAGAGTCACTAACTCATCTGCTTAGTCAACCATTTGATCCAAAGACGTTAGGTAAATGTATTCATATCGAGCCTCTATGTTGTTCATGTTACAAGCTTATATGCTTCAAATACATATCTAGAAACTGTAGCTACCTTTATTTATAATAGACCAGTAGAAAGGGAAAAGTGTCCTTGAGAAAATTGTAATTCTCTGTGCCTCAATTTCTTCATCCACAGAATGTCTACCACCTACTTTGCATATTGTGAACATAAAAAAGAATGAGGGGATGGAGATTTGATATTTATAGAAATTAGTTTTATAGAAATGCAGGGAATCTTATTTTTATGACAACAGTGTTCAGGGGAAAAAGATGAAACGTACTGTACATTCCAGGCATCTCATTGTCCCAGATGACTCCGAAAGAGAAGCCAAATGAACAAAAACGTAACTGAGGAGCAGAAAGCCCAAAAGCCGCATACAGTTTATAATTATGTTTTTAAGTGAGGGAAACATATACAACAATCCCACAGTAATCAGTGAGTGCCCTTCTAGAACTAGGCACAACCCATTGTGAAATTAGTTTATTGGCTATGACAGCATTTTATTTTAAAAAATAAAGTAAAATAGAAAGATAAATAAATATTGTTCATTGAACTTTGAAATTAAATATATGTTTATATGTATGTGCACACTAGACTATGATGTAAAAATATGTATTTTATTATGCAACATGTTCCAAAAAATCTGAAAGTGACTGCTTTAAGTGAATCAAAAAACAGATGCTTGCAGTTTGCAAGACTCCAGGGGTCAACTAGGAGATTGGCTATGTAAGCATTTATGTAAAATTCTGAATAGCAGAACTGCCTGGAGAAAGGTAAGACATTATGACTTACCAGTAAATTCATGGCAGTAAAATTAGAGGAAACAGAGATCCTTGGGGACTGAATTAGTCTAGAAAACTTTGAGGAGGAAGTAGAACTTGAGCTAGTTTATGAAAGATGGACCCATCTGTGTGGGCAGTGAAAAAAAGCCAATGATATACAAGAAGGAAGTGATGAATGAGGTGGCATAATGTGAAGTTTATTAAGAATTATTCAGAAAAGAAAAATGAGCATCAAGTTGTAGGCAGAAAATTGCAGTAGAATTTCTGTTTAGGCTAAAATATTACTAAGAGTTGCTATTTATTTTATATCTAAGATTCCTTTTCCTAACATAGCTACTTTAAGAAGATCTGGAGAGAATAGCCATGACATCATAAATCTGTCATTTCCTGCCATCTTTTTATTTCTTTTGTAATAATTTCCAGGCTAGGCCTTGTTTCAACTGAACTTCATGATTGAACTATCGAAATTATGTGTACACCACATTATAGCACGATTATTTCATTTCTCAGACCACAAGTACAATCTTTAGCACAGGCGGCAAGGGTGATCAAAGCATACATTGAGCAAATCCTTCTATTCTCTTCAATAAGTCTCCTTTTTTAAAAAAAATTATTTTAATTGTTGTTCTTGTACCCTTTTTTGAGTGCCTCAGAGGTGCCAAGGCCCAGTGCTCAGCACTGGCTGCCCTGTGAAGATGAGCCAGACCACTTGGAACCCATTACCCCAAAGAAGGGCAGAATCTGTTGGATTTCCTTTTTCAGGTTCTCTGTGACTTATCCAACATTTTAGTTAAATACAAAGGTCTCCTTGACTTACCATGATTTGACTCAACAATTTTTCAACTTTACAATAGTGCAAAAGTCAGGCATATTCAATAGAAATCATACTTCAAATTTTAATCATTTCTTAGCCTCCTGATATGCAGCATGATACTCTCTCATGATGCTGGGCAGTGGCAGCAAGCTCAGCTCTGTCAGCCACGGTCATGAGGGTAAACAATGGATACTCTTCAGCCTATGGTGTACTCATTGTGTTAGAGGATTTTGACTAACTGTGAGCTAATGCAAGTGTTCTGAGCAGGCTTGGGGCAGACTAGGCTAAGCTATGATGTTTTGTTGGTTAGGTGTATTAAATACATTTTCAACTTGTGGTATTTTCAACTTACTATGGGTTTATCTGGATGTATCCTCATCTTAAATCAAGCAACATGTGAACCTAATATGCATTTTAGAAATTAATATCAGTGTTTTGCTGTAGCCTAATAGTTATTTAAGGAGATAAAATCAGAGAAGAAAGGCTTTACTTGTATTTCTGAAAAACTTTGTTGAGATTTTTCAGCTCTTCTGTCTTCCCTATGAAATAAAACAATGTTATGATTCTGATACCTTTTTGAATAAATCTATACCTTTAACCAGAAGAACAATGCCAGTTAAAGTAGAGATTCATGAGCTTAACTTAGTTGGAGTGCCATCAAAAATGGAAATTTACTTTTTTATGAAGATGTCTTGGACTCCTCTTTCATCCCCCTTCTCCACATCCAAATGTGTGGGTTAGTGATAATCTAACCTTTTTACATAAGAGTCAAGACTGAAATAATAAAACATCTAGAGGCTGCATTTAATTGAAAAGGCACTTAATAAATTTCATGGGGAATATGTATATGCTTTACAATTTAGATTACTTACTGTCTAGTTTGCCAACAAGAAAATTTTTCACCATTTTAGCTGGGCACATCAGAGATGGCAACACAGTAACAGATTTCTAATATTTTTCAGGTTTGTAATCAGATGGTCAGCTTTATTTTGAAGCTAGCAGCATAATTTGGGGACTGAATTATTATTCCCAAACAATCATAACTGATCTTCACTAGAAGGTTAAATGCTATGACCTATAGAGTGTGAGTCCAAATCCGTAAAGTGGGGTTCCATTAGGAATAATAGCCAGGTGTAGATACCACTATTTAGCCCTACTTTTATGAACCAGGAAATAAAAATGTTACAGAAGAGTCCCAGAGAAGTTAATTAACCTGTCCTAAATCACCATTAGAGCTGGGATTAAAATCTAGATCTCTTAGCTGCTTCTTAGCTAAAGAGAGGGAGAGCAGGACTGAAGAGAGAAGGTCTGAGCATCTCCTGAGTGACAGGGGAAAGGAAATCAAAATGCTCTTGCAGACCTTCCGAAATTGAGAGTAAATGCAGTGAGACTTTCTAAATGACGATGCAGTGATCTCTGACCCCAGGGCCTGGTACAGCAGAAAACACAGGGATCAGCTATGTGATCGGAGGCAAGGCACTTTCTTGGCCTCACACACCAGATTCAATTTTAAAATGGTGATTCTTGGATCTGAAACCCAGTAGATTCTCAGGCCACCACCCCCACCGCCCCAGGAAGTTTGCTTTAGTAACTACTTGTAGCCTGTGACACTTGCAGAACCAAACCAACCCTGAAGAAAACTCAGATTAGAGAGTAAAAATCTACAGTCACAGGCACCTCTAGGGACCTGAGCATCCTAATTTGGTGGACAGCTGGACAGAGCGCTCCAGAGCTCCTTGAAAAATCACATTTGCATCTACTAATTTCGGGAGGAAAAGGAATTGCAGATAATTTTTTATAAGCCTGAATTACGGATGATTCTGCAAACTGGGAAATCTAGTTTAAGGGAAATCATAAAGATGTTTTACGTGGATAGATTCTTGATCATTTTTTTCAGGATATTGATTTCTATATAACCTAAAGTTAAAATAACCATTATTGTGTCTATGAGACACACTTCTCTGACTTTACAATGTACAACTTTGCATAAATGAGATTCTTGAGGGAGTCCCGTGTTTGTGTTTGTTGTATTTTCTGAGTAATCAGAACATCTCTTTTGTTTCGATTGTAGTCAACAATTTTTCTAAAATGTAATCCAGTGCCTATGTGTCTACCTCCCTAAGTGTAATATGGCGCATGTCATCAGGCTTCAGAATTCCTCATTGCCTCTGAGTTTGTATTCTGAATTATGACTGTGTTGGGACATATAATGTCCTACTGAATATAATATAGGAATTTTTAATTTTTTTTCTTTTTTACTCTAATATGGATATGCTTTCTTATGATACACTTTTTAAAAAATATGTTTTTCAAAAATGCAAAAGCTATCTGATTCACTGTAGGTTCTACCTTGTCAACTTCGGTCACTGCCTTTGCCATCATGTCAGGTTGGAACGCTCATGTCTTCCTCTTGCATTTCAAGCCCCCGCCAAACATGGTTTAAAGCTCAATTGTTTCAGTAAAGCTTCCATGATTACAAGCTGTTTCTAACTGCTATTTTATACATAGCATAAATTTTTACTTTATATTTAGTTATATTGTTCTCTAACCACACCTTTCTTCAAATCCTATCAATTATTTTTCCTCAAAAAATGCAGGTAAAAATGAAGCAACTAGAATTTTGATGCTAATAAAAATTTTAATCAGAGCTGAGGTTAATAAATGACTGTGCATTTTCCCTGCATCCTTGAATGAGTAAAAATTACACATGACAAACGGGTGTGGAAAATTGGTCTTGTTTTCATGTTGAATATGCTCTGAAAGCAGTCAGAGAGCAGAAACCCGTCGGTGTCGGGTCAGGGGCTAAGCTCTGAGTAAGTGAGTGAAAAATGCCTGTGCAAACTCCTTTCACATTGGGGATGATTTCTTGTCTATACACGTAGATTCTCAGAGCAGAAGAATGCTTTGCCATGAGCATCTCAGAGACCTGGTTCACTTCACTTAACCTGCCAGCACCTCAAGTTTGAGGGTGTAGGTACAAGATCAGAAATTGGAAACTGGCAGTATGTGAGCCCAGCAGGAAGATTGTGTTTTATTTGGCCTGCAGATATTTATTTTTAATTAAGTTAATAGTTAAAAATCAGAATATGTATTATAAAAAAAAAAAACTCACATTCTGTAGTCTGGAACGGAATAGCTGTGTGTGCTCCCTCTTTATTACACTACAGTCTCCACTATTCCCTACTGTTTCTCTGACACTGAAGCTTCATAGAAGTCATTTGTTCTCAACAGCTTCACGTACTTGTGTTAGCTACCCAGACACCATAGGTATTGAGTTTGTAAAGTCTGGACTAGATATTTTCTCAGTTCCATTGAGCTCTACAATGCTCTGCCTGTACTCATGACATTGGTGTCACTGTGTTACAGAGCAAAGAGAAAGGTTCTCGAGACTGGCAAAACACTTCCAAAGTCTCACTTTCTTGAACCTGAGGGGTCAGTCTTCCACGGGCAATTCAGATCCCGGACAAGCCCTCCAAAACTGTTACAGAGCAACAGGAAAGGTCCGTTATTGTCCGCCGCCTTATGGAAAGATGTCTCTCAAAGCCAGAGATTTGTGAAAAGGAAAGGAAATATTTATTTAATGCTATACAGAGTTAAAGTAGGAACCTAACATCTCCATTGAAATATCAAAGTCCTTCAGGATACTCACAGACACCCACAGTGCTTCCTATCGCCCTCTGCCCTAAGTCAGGGTACCGTACTTGCAAGGAAGAGAAGCACGCGTCTGGGATCCAGGCTCTTGACACCATCAGCTGTGTTGTCATCCAGGCAGGATCTCTAATTAATCCAAAGCCATGTGGCACCTTCTCATGGCCTACTGGCAAGAGTTCTTTCACCCTTCTTCCAGGCAGTCTCTCTTGCTCCCAGGTCACACAGCCGAAGGGAGCACCCCAAAGCTGCGTGGTCCCTCTTCTACCAAAGCTGTGGGGAAGGAGTCCCCACTCTGGAAAAGCCACGTGGCAATTCTCTGCTAAAGCCACATGGTGATTTTTCCCTCACGGAGCTGCGGGTCCTGCTCTCTGGTGAAACCGCATGGATCTCTCCCGTGAAACCGATCTCCCCCCCCCCAAATGGCTGCCACGCCTGGGTTTAAATCCCCACGCCAATCCTCCTCTGCAGCCCCATTTCTGACTCCTCCTACAATCGGTTACACCTGCCAGTATTCCTGTATGTTTCCAAGGTTATTGGGATGCCATCATGAGTCTGGGCAGGTGTGTCCCATTTTCTGGAGCCAAGCTTCTCCAAGCTCCCACACAGGTGCTTTAACTTAGGGTTCCTCCCCCAGTCC
>PVKU01009339.1:21643-64092 GCA_004027475.1 Anoura caudifer
GCCACAGCTGTTTAACATATCTATGAAACCAGTTAAAGGTTATAGATATGTTAAATGACCATTCTGGGGGTTATCTGCAAAACCATTGCTATGCAAAACAACTCAATGGCCCTGCTCCATTTGTCCCTTCCCCCAACTCATACCTGTGGGGGAGGGGGTGAGGACATCTTATATGTCCCTCTAATATTCCCTGGACACCCCCATTCCAACTCCCTTTTGGGGCCCCCCCCTTGGCTGCACCCTGTTACAACTGTGCAAAGTAGAGAGATCGTTGTGCTGAATGTAGTTAACACCCATAAACTATAGTGAGAGTCTAAACATTTCCATAATCAAAATATGTAGATTCTGTGAAAGGTTAATGAGTACAAACTGAGTTGACCTGGTCTATTAGTAGGAAAACAGTGGAATTTTTTTGTTTGTTTGCATGCTTGGTTTTTACTGTACCAAGTGTAGCGTGAAACACACACGCACACACACACACACACACACACACAGCAGCAGAAGCAACAGAAGAAAAACAGTTTGCACAATAATGTATTTATTCTTTAATTTGACTAATTACTATGATTTTACATTGGATTCCTTTATGAATTTTTAAATGCAGCAGGTCTTTATCTCATGTACAACTGTTTAGGCATACATTAAACTTACAGTAGCCTCCTGAGAGCCCAAAACATAGCTCAACCTTCCGAGTAATGATGCATTCCATTTGATAGGCCTGGCAGTTGAGACAAAACTGTTGGAAGTAGTATTGATTCATGTTCCAGCTTGTGGCTGTGTCTGAACAGCTGATAAATGCACATCTACCAATGGCAGTTGGCTGTGCTTTCAACCCATCGCTGAAGCCAGTCAGATCACTGCACAGCACAGTCTGGCCACTTTGTTATGTGGAAGTGTTCAAATGGCTAAAAATGAGGTGATTCAGTCAGGGCTAATATATTCATGTTAGCAATCAAGGCAAATGCCCTTTTGAGATAACATGATGAAAAACTCAGGTATATCTCTGAAGTAGAGAAAAGTCTTAGTTAATAGCTCTCTGAACTCTCTCATTCTTTCTCAACTTCTCCTGCCACTTTCCTTTCCATAAACCCTTCACTGCATGCCACCCCCACACCATACCGCCTACTGCACTTCTAAAAACATCCTCACATCTAATGATTAATCCCAAGGTGTCGGTGCTTCAGCAGCTCCACTCCAGAAAGTCAGTACTGAGAACAGTGTCAGCGGAGGCTGACAGAGGACACGGTGCTCCATCACACACTGTGCTTTCTGGAGAGAGAGCACATTTCCTTGTAGAAAGAGATCCAAGTCTTTAAGTCATTAGCTGTCCTGTCACCTAAAGTGTATTGATAATATATAAAATGCATAGGTGTTTAAAAATTATTTAGAGATAAAGTAAGTTTTGCTTTAGTGGTTTTAAATAACATAAATTTAGTTACGCTAAAACTTTTATGCTCTCTTATGCAGAAACTGTTTTCCTATTCCCCTGGTGGTAATTTTGATATTTAAAATTGTAATCGTGGCTTTTTAAAAGACCATCCCTCTGGGGTTTGTGGATTTTGAGTGGATAGTCTAAGTCTCAGGAAGGGATAGTAACAGTTAATAACCCAAGGTGGATTGAGAGTACAAGTCAAGGAAGAGCATTTCTCAAAACAAAAATAGAAATTTATGTAGGAGATGAAGTATAGAATGTGAAAGGTGGTTGGCAGAAGGCCCCAATTTAGGGAAGATGGGTGCTTAGATGATTTAATAAATTTGTACTTGAGTATTTGTTATATATGTTAGAAACTGTGTTATGTGCCAAGGATTTAAAGTTGCATAAAATTATTTGAGAGTCTGAACTCTCACATAATCCCCATATACTGGACTAGATACACGTATTAATAAATATGGTTCAGCAAAGTTAGAGTGAGATCTTTAACTGGTCAGGACCTTTGGGAAATTCCCTAGCCGCCTAATGAAGGAGGCTCCCTTCTCTGTCCCAACCAGGCACCTCCTGTACCTCTCTCTTCCTTCCTGTAGTCTCTACCAATTGAACTTAATTTCTGTTTTTCTTTGCAGCTTAACCACCTGCTCACCACACCTGAGTTCCTCTCTTCCCAGCCAGGCCAACTTGAAAATGGGAGGAGTCTTTCCCACACTACACTTCCTTGCTGTCATTGAAAATAAAAACATGGACATGTGTATTTTCTACTTTATTCTGCTAAAAACAACTAAGAAATAGAGGGTAGCAAAAGTGACCAAGATGAAGCAGAGTTAAGATTAAGAAATCTAAATTTCTGTTGGTAGCTAGTGTATACACCCTAGGAAATTTCCTCCCCAGGCATGTACCAGAACCACAGTGTAAGTTAACCACCCCCACCCTTTTTTTTTTATTCAAGAAAACATCTACAAATGCAAGTGAAATGAATGAGGATAACATTATTATAAAAATTACTTTATTATCAAGATTAACATGACTGAGAGAAAACTGCTCTAAATTATTCTTTTAATAAATCATTTGTCACTTTATCATTGCTCATAAATGGTTTGTGATACACTAGCGTGTTTTAAGATGGTTTAAAGGCTACTTTTAGATTATTGCTTAGATTCTCAGGGATCATCTCTACCCTTGAGAGATACTCTTGAATCAGATCATTATTGAGTAATGTGCCCATTTGGAAGTACTGAAAATACCCAGATCTTTTTATAGCTGCTCTGTGAAATACCCAATGCCCTCATGCTATCTTTTCTAAGGTGGTTCTCATCACTCTTTCCTGGTCTTTGCCTCCAGGGTTAGGACCCTGGATGTTCAGGTCGTAGTTCATGTCTCTGGAATGCCTGGTGAATGGCTGCATCTCTGTGTATTTGTTCCAGCTGAGAGATGAACTTCCTTGCCTTGCTGCACAGAAGGTAGTGACACAGGGGAAATGAGAGAAGACAAAGGTACCTAAGTTAGAGAACTAATCGTGATGAGTAGAAAAGAACAAATGACCAACCAAACACACAGGGGAAGAGGAAGTAAAGTGGGTTACAGGGGGGGAAGTGACTAAAGCAGCCAATCAGAGCACTTCACCATCTTGGTTCTAGAGCATAAAAGAACTCAAATGCATTTTTCTTCACCCATCTCCTTTCCACAGTAAGGAAATGGGTAATGGATCTGTATGGATCTGTAGAGTTAATGAGCTCCTCTTTCAAAACTTCATTCTTTAGACTTCCCTATTAATGGCATCCTATTAAAACCAGGTCCCTGTAAACAAATCTATGCAGTTTTTGCTATTACATTTCCCACATTAGAGATCAGGAAACATATTAAGTAACTTGCCCCAGGTCCCAAAGATAGTAATCATCTGAGCTGTGTGCGCAATTCGGAGTTGGCCAGCTTCAAAGGCCACATGCTTCCCTGTTGTGCTCTACTACAGTGTTATTAATACACATATTAACACTATGGACACTGGGTCAAAATATGAAGAATAGGCAGTATTTTATAAACTGATTTTTCCTATCTTGGATTTTATATTGTGTTGCTTGAAAACCAAATGTGAAACCTTCTAATGCAGTGGTAAATCAGTTTTTAAACAAACAACTTGAGTTCAAGGACAATTTAGGTTAAAACTGTATTAATCATTGTACAGGCGGTACAATGGGAACACAAAAGTTTTTATCAAAATTCCCAGATGACACATATATTCAGCAAAAAAAATCTTTCTTTCGCAAAAGAAAAACCAAATGCATATCACAAAATTAAGTGTACATACACACGCACGTACACACACACAAGGAAAACCAGGCATGTATGTGTCTGTGGTTAGCCCTGCCTGTGGACTTTGGACTTAGAAACTATTTATAGAACTAATGTTTCCGTGATTGATGTTTTAATCATTGACATTCATTTACTTATGAAGTTGAGCAATTCCTTATTATAGCTTGCAGCTCGGTGTCTTAGTTACAAATTGAAGGCTAAAAAAGAAGGTAATCTGTGAACAGGAGGCCCATTTGAATCACATTCCTTTTTTAAATTATATTTCTAATAAAATAATAGTACTTGATGGGAGGATGAATATATGTATCTATCCATCTTGAAAATGAAAATCCACTAATTGTTTTTAAAGCCATGACTTCTGCCTTAATTTCTTTTTTAGTTCCTTAATAAGCAATGGATTTTATTCTAGTCAAAAAAATTGACAGAAGTCACCTATGGACATTATAATCATATTACTGGACTCTTGTCATCAACCTAGAGTGTCTGTACCTCTTTGTCTTATTTCAAAATGCGAATTCTATGTGCCAGGGCTGGCACAGTAGAATGCACTGCTTTTCAAAACTGCAGGAGATTTTCCTCAGTGATCTGTGAGATGATCTTAGTATAAAGATTTACTTTTTATTTTAATACTTATGACTTCATTTTAATATAACATTACAAATAAATTTTAAAATACATTTTTAAAACATTATTTATGAAAAATATATTACTGGCACATCAAACCTGCTTTTACAAATACCATTTTTTAAGACTAGGCTAATATTTTCAACTAGTGCACCAGTTACAATCAATTGAATTCAATTGATTCAGTAAAAATAGTTTAAATAAGAAGCACGTAAGGCAAAAATCATGAAAGAGGTGCACAAATGTCACAATCTACGAAAGTGGCACATGAAATTGTGTCATTGCCCCAAGCACTTCAGTTTCTCTAGAAATGAGAAGGTTAGTCCAAAAATCCCTGGAATCAATTCTAGCTCTAATGCTCAATTTTTTTTAACAGTCTTGCAGTTTTCCTTCTGTCTTAGGCTTATTTTCTGAAACGTAAATCTCTTCAGCATTTTCTGGAACTTAGAGATACCCTTTTTATCTGCCCCTCTTCAACACTACCAAGCATTTCTGCATTCATTCATTACGCATGTATTCATGAAATAAACATCCTGTGGTGAATTTATATACTAGGTCATGTGGGCATGCAGGAAAGATTTGAGTTCTATACCTCTGACTTCTGTGTTAAGTGACTATACATGTCTTTGATTCCCATTGAAGTTCAAGCCTTTGAAAGCCCTGGACTTCTGCCATAATCTTTTCTTTGTACTTCCTGAATGACTAAGAGATCTTCAATGGAAAATCCCTTCATTGACAAAAACACATTTAAGGTTCATATTACAAATTTTAAGCATGTGTTGTGCAAACACTGAATGGGGATTATACATGAGAATGGACAAAGGAGTTTCTGTTTCATAGCTAGAAAGGTCTCATTCTTGGGCCTTTTTGAATACAAAAGGAAAAAATAGTACTTTCATGATTTTTGAGTGGAAGGCAATACATCTATAGTCATTTACAAATTTTAACAGGTCTGAGTCAAATGGAGATTTTTGACACTTATCAGGTTTTTAAAACAAATTACATTGAGGGAGGAATTACATTTCAATGGCATTTATTGCTTTTCTGTATAATTTACCTCCAAGTGGTTAAGGTGTAACTATTATTATGACTAATTTTTCTTGGGAATTTGTCCTTAAAGAACATTGCTAAAATTTTGTAAAACACCTGACTGCAGTGAGTATAAATTATCATAAGCATCTATATAAGGTGAATAGTGTGTTCTGTGCTTGCCGGCAATTCATAAGATTTTTCTATACTGATAAAAAGGAGATAGCTGTGGTTTCCTGCTAGAGTTTCCATATAATAGTGAGAAAAGCATCAGAGGATGTGATTGGTTGTGGTTGTTTGCTCATACACTGCTGCTCTTTTCTTTTTTGTAAAAAACAGGAAGCAGAAATTTGTTCTTTATTTAGTTCAACTGATGTTTAAGGAGGACTTAGCTGTGTGCCACTGTGGGAGGGTGCAGAGATGAAAAGATATATCCTTCCCTTTAAAGACCATAAAATCTTAATATTCAAAAACTTTGAAGAGGTGTAAGCACTTGTGGCAGTATTTACCTACTTGCAATGCACAGCCATTGTGATAAAAGTTGATTAACTGAAATTGTTTTCAAATTATTCATGTCTCTGTTTTTCCATGGTGCAGATATCACTTTACATAGTGTTATGTGTCACATTAAAACATATTTCAAAGAAACAGCACATTAGCTCAGGTAGTTTATAACCCTAATAATTGTACCAAAGTTCAAATACTGTGTTAGTGTTTCTCTGTTCTTTTATTATAGACCAAACTCCCAATTCCACAGCCCAGTAGTTTTGAGGAGAATTGGGCAAAAGAGTATATTCCAAGTCTCTTTCTGAACAACAAGGTAAAATAAAATGACATAGACTTAATAAATCACTGCAATTACGTTTGATGCTATCATATTTTTTTTTAAAAAAGGAAGCCAGGCACCAAAAGAATATTTGTAACCAAGTACGTATTCTCAATATAAAAAAGTTAATGCAAGCCATATCAGTTTGGAAAATAAAACCACTGTGGTGATTTGTTACAAGTTTTAAACCTCACAAAATTGTGGGAGCTCATAAAGAAGTCTATGGGAAGCAGTTGCTTTTGCATCTGATGTTGGGCCTGAAATCATCGTAGGTTAGCAGAGCTGTGAATTGGGAAAAAAAAGCTGGATGTGAAGCGGAGCTGAGCAGGGTCAGACTGAAAACTGCAAGACAAACCAGAACCTGCGTTGAACTCCTACCTCTTCCAACCCCAGTGACTTGGGAGAACCTTAGAAGGAGCTGGCACTCTTCACTGGAAAGCTATTCGTGCACCGGCCCAGAAGCTGACGATGGGGATCTGGTGGGAGACAAGGACGGTAGCCTGACTGCCATCTGACATCACCAAAGTGAGCTGGGAGGTCAGCACACAGCACCTGTTGACTACACTGCCCCTCTGAGTCTAATAACTCTGCTGCTCCTTCTGCCTTCCAAACCTCACATAAAGTTCCCTTCTGGTCAACTGTAATAAAGAACCATCTACAAAAGGAAATTCTGGGAATGGATTTCCACCTGAGCTAAGTTGGCACCTAGGACAAAATCACCACAGAAACTAACCAATAGAAAGAGAAATGTCTAAGGTCAGAAAGTCTCTTGTTTCAGAATGTGCAAGATTCCCTTCTGCTGCAAGACTCAGAATCCAGTCTTCCTATTGATCATGTTTAAGGCATTTTCTTCTATCCATTTATACAGATTTTTTTCCTGTACAGAACTTTAAGTTGTTGGTTTACTTCAATTCAAAAACTAAAGTTTCAAAAGGGACATCTATTTTAAAACATTTCAAGATTCATATCATTTAAACCACCAAGTTCATCTCTTCAAAATATATATCATCTTGCAACATAAAAGTTAATGAGATTAACTAGGCACATGGCTGGGTGATGTAACGATGAACATATTTTTTGCCACAATAGATTCCAAATTCCATTTTTAGATTTCCGTAGGTGCTACAGAAGGTTCATAATAACACAATGTTAGAAAAAATCAAAGCTCAGTTAGAAAGAAACTGCCTTCCCAGTGTTCCATTTATTTATTTATTCATTCATTTATTCTTTTGTTTTGAGACTCCTTTGTGATAAGAATGTATACAGTGGTACTGTACAAACTGGTAAGTTTGCACCAGTGGAAGTATTCCACCAGCTGTTATAAGCAGAAGTCCTGCAGTGACTGGGAGATTGACCAACAAAATTTCCAGGACTTACTCCATTTTCAAGATTCTTTGACTCCTTATCAGTGACTCTCAACCTCTTTTTTGGCCCCAGCTCACCTGGTAAATGATTTTTACAGGACAGTTCCCCCCCCATAATTCCAACTTTTTCCCCTCTCACCTGAAAAGAACACATCAAAATGCCAGTAAGGGGCAAACAAACAAACAAACTGATTACAAAATGGTCAGAAGTACTGAATAGACATTTTTACAATGAGGACATACAGGTGGGCAATAGGTACATGAAAAAAGTGCTCAGTTTCACTGGTCATAAGGGAAACGCTAATCAAAACCACAATGAGATATATCACCCACCTCATATCTGTTAGAATGGCTATTATCAAAAATGAAAGAACAAGTGTTGGCAGGGATGGGAAGAAAAGGGAACCCTGGTGCACTGTTGGTGGAAATATAAATTGTTCATCTACTATGGAAACAGTATGGAGGTTCCTCAAAAACTTTTAAATAGAACTAGTGTATGATTGAGTTATTCCACTTCTGGAGACAAAAAATATTCACTCAAAAAAGATATATGCATTCCCATGTTCAGTACAGCATTATTTACAAACATCCTAATTGTCCATCAGTGTACGAATGAATAAAGAAAATGTGGAATATTATTCAGCCACAAAAGGGAAGGAAGTCTTGTCATTTGTAAAAACAGGGATGGACTGTGAGGGCATTGTGCCAAGTGAAATAAGTGAATAAAGAAAGACAAATATTTCACAGCCTCACTTATGTGTGAACTCTCAAAAAAAAAAAAAAAGAGTTCATAGAGACAGAGAACCAGATTGGTGGTTACCAGAGGGGTCAGGGTGCAAAATGGGTGAAGGGGATCTAAAGGAAGGTACACACTTCCAGATATAAAATAAATAAGTCCTGGAAATGCAATGTGCAGTATGGCGACTATAGTTAATAATACTTCATTGCATGTTCAAAAGTTGCTAAAATGTAGATCTTAAAAGTTCTCATCACACACAGAAAAGTTTCTAACTATGTGTGGTGACAGGTGTCAACTGGACTTACCACTGTGATCACTTTGCAATATATTATAACTACCAGGTCATTATGTTGTATGCCTGAAACTAATGTAATTTTATATGTCAATTATGACTTAATAAAAAATATGTTAGTGACTTAATTTATAAAATAAGTATATGTTATAATCTCTTAAGTATAAGAAAAATCTTACTTTTCATATAAGCATGAGAAAACTGTTACTCAAATATTTCACCATCCAAACTATATTTTATAATTTACTCCTTGGTAAAGCAAGACATCAAAATCTACAATTCAGTTAAATAGCCACAAAAGCATGTGAAAATGGAAATGTCCTTGAAAAGGAGGAAAGGACATAATTTTATTGAAATTCCTTTGGTGTACAACAATTGATAAAATTAGGTGATACTGTATTACATTTGGGTGCATCAATGTCACTGTGTGTTGATCTAATGTGATTATGGAGAAGTATTTATATACATAGAATGTACTATTTGCCTGCTGTTGCAAATTTCTACACTTCAGGTGGGAGGGCAGTGCATCACAGATGCAAAGATGGCCAAGGTTTTTTCCTGATCATGGATGACTCCACAAACTACTGGGAAAGCTAATACAAAGATCCAAATGAATAAAGGGGAGGAAGAAGCATCAAGTGTGGGCTTAATATGGAAATGGAAATATTATGGTTTGAAAAAATGAAGTTTCAAAATTCTGTCCCATACTACACACCTAGAATGTCAAAGACAAAATAAATAAGAAAAAGTTTTTAAAATCCTTGACAATACCAAGTGTTGGCAAGGATGTGATGCAACTGAAGCTCTCCAATGTTATTAGTGGGGATACAAAATGGAACGGCCATTGTGGAAAATATTTTGGTCATATCATATAAAGTTAAAAATTCACTTACCATATGTCCTGGCAATTCCACTCCTTATTTGCCTAAGTAAAATAGAAACCTGTGGAAACACAGAAGCCTATGTGTACGTATGGTAACACAAAAAACCTTATGTGTGGCGGCTTTATTCATAATTGCCAAAAACAGGAAATACTTTAGATGTTCCTCAACAAAGGAATGGATAAACAATGGCACATTTGTGCATGGAATACTACCCACCAATAAAAAGGAATACACTACTGATACATACAACATAGATGAATCTCAAATACATTATACTAAATAAAGAAGCCAGACTGAAACAACGATGTACTTTTATATTTATATGACATTCTGGAAAAAAGCAAAACTAGTGGTGAAAACTAGATGACTGATTAAGAGTGGGGGAGGGTATGACTGTGAAAGAGTGGTCAAAGGGAATTTGTTTAGGGGGTGATGGGATTGTTTTGTATCTTGATTGTAGTTATACAACTGTGTGTTTGTCAAAACTCATACAACTACATATCAAAAAGAGTAAATATAACTATACATAAATTTTCTTAATTTAAAAAAAAAGAATTCAGCCTAGCCTAGACTCACAGTCTGGAGTTTAGCGTTCTCCTGGTTCTGGGGTCAGAAAAGCAGGGCATGTGGAGAAGATGTTAAGGCGATTCTCTGTCTATTGCTACAGAAAAATATGTGCAGACTGAACAGATTTGTGCTCTGATGTCCAGAGATCTTGGGTTAGTTTTAATCTCAAAACTTTCTTTAAATGGGTGGAGGCAAGTATCAGGGGACCCTGGATATTAGCTGACAGTACTGTTGCCTAAACTAATGTTATGTTAACCATCTGGCATGTGTGTGCGAGAGTAGCTCATGTCCTCCGCTGTCTGTGTGTGAAGGGGCCATGCCTCTCTCTCCCCCCTCCAATCTCATATTCACAGACTCTAAGAGAAATTGTTTATTTCAATATTATTTACTGAGTTTTCATTATATGAGAGGTACAGTACTATGCACCATGAGGCCTAAATAGTGAGATAGAGGCTCTATCTAAAATGGAGCTTACAACCTAGGGTGAGAGATAAGACGTGACTCAATAACTGTAGTCCAATCAGGCTATGATAAAACCTACAATAGCCGTTTTCTCAGTGCTGTGACTGTTGAGAGAAAGAAGTCATCACTTTCTACAGGGAGTACCAGGAAAGGCTTATTTTGCAGTGTGGCATTTGTACTGACTTTCAAGGATCCAGTAAATCCTAAGCTCTTTGAGAAATGGGTCTTTTCTATCTTACTAATATTCCCCAGATCTAGCACAGTTCCCATCACACTGTTGATACATTAATGTTTTGGAATTAATGAAAGAAAGACAAGACAGATGGCATTTCAAAAGCAGAAAACACATATAAGGGCCCATGGCCTGAGCAAAGGAATGCAGGCAAATGTTCGAGAAACAAAGAAACAACCGCGGATAGTGCACTTTGGCTGGAGTGGGGGTGTTGTGGGAAGCAATGTTCCAAAGTTGTTGAAATTCAACTGTAAGGGGTCTTCAGTGCCAGGTTAAGCGATCCAAACATTTTCATTATAGGAAGGAAGCCACTGAAGGATTTTGAGCTGGCAGTGATGTGATCAGATCTTTTTAAAACATGTCATTTTGACAGTGATTATGAGAGAGTGACTATTAGCAATTTTATAAGTAGTATTGGAGCAAAGTAGACAGACCGTGCCTGAAGCACTGTGCCGGTTCACACGTGCCTGGAGAAGGCAGTTGTTGGAATACTGCTCCTAGAAAACAGGAGCCACAAACCCTAGGATAGAGTCCTAATTCTGCTTCTAAACTTTGGGTTACATCATCTAAGTTTCTGGAGCTTCAGTCTTGGTATCTATGAGGTTAATGTATAAATTATAATAATTAATATTTGTGGGAGCTTTTTATGTTTTGGAGAGCTCTATAAATGTAAGAGATATTATTATTATTTGAGTCCCAGCTATTGGAAAGAAAGTTGCAAATATTTCTGGCAGAGATGTGGCAGGAACTGGTAACCTCTCGATTATAAGGGCAAGGGAACCGAAGCTGTCAAAATGACTCCAGAATTTTCAGTCAGAGCTGACCAGAAGAATGTAGGTGCCATGAACAGAAATGGAGATGTCAGGAGAGAAATTTCCTTTTGGCAGAATGATGTCAAATCCTGGGTGGGACAGTGAGTTTGGCATGGCCTGCAGTTACAAAATGGAGGAGAACAGGCATGTCAGAGAAGGTGGAGCTGGAATTGCAGCTGTTAGATCAGCAGCATTCCACAGACGACATGTGAGAAAGATTGGCAAGGAGAGAAAGGAGAGGACCGAAGGGGAAAATTCCTGATAAAAGCAATATGTAGGGGTCACAAAAGATATAAGCTTGATCTAAGGCTACAAAAGGACCATCCAAAAGCAGAAAGAAAAATCAACAGGAGAGGAGAGAGGATCAATGCAGAAAACAATGCCAGGCATTCAAGGTGGGCGAGGAATAAAATTCAATTTCCTTGTTTTAGAATTGAGAAAATTATACGTCCTCGCTGGCTTGTTGTGGAGAGTAAATAAGAGACAGCACTTAGTGCACTATTTTGTACATAGAAGGTTAAAAATGAGAGCCATTATTAATACTATTATTGGAAATTAATTCTCATTTTAAGTATCCTGCAGGAATTTTTATAAATGTAACCCAGACCTGGTAAGTTTTGTATGCATGTGATGTTGCTTTTTTAAAAGATAAATCATGGCTAAATTTGCTACATAACATCTCCTGACCTTTAAAGGGTAAAATGTATTTCCACCCCAGTTTTAGAAGATCTCCATACTGTTCTGACAAGAACTATTATTTTTCAGTAACTCTCATGAGGTTTCCCTGCATGGGAAAACAAATTTCTCCCATCTAGGCCAAAGTTGATTGTAGAGAGGTACGCAGGGTAAGAACTTGTCATCTGCTTCCCTCTGCCTTAATGTGGAATGTATCATTCACATGGAATTTCAGTCCTGAAGGTGGCAGTGAAAGCTTAGTTGACCTAGAAAATCACTAGTTAAGAGAAAAAAATTAAAAGAATTTTAATTTCTTTTATGCACACTTTTTGTATGCACAATTTTTCAATATCTTATGACTAAGTGACCAAGACCGCATAGAACAATCATAAAATCTATTTGTCATGTTCATTATTTAAAATTTTTTTATCTAAGAGGCTGAGCATCTCTGCTTTGATTCGCATAACAGCCACTTTGCTTTTCAAAGAAAGGGAAAAAAAGCCTCCCTTCCAGGATCACATCTCATGTATGATCTCCAATTGGCCACCTTGAAAATGTTTGCAATTAAGGAAACAGTGAGAAAGCGGAAGAGGTTCACAGATGTCTGCAGGCGCTCTGGGGAAACCTTCTGGAGCGAGGCCTGGTTTCCGTGGCCTTTCAGAATACTTGCAGCTCTGCAAGTTCATGGCGCATTATTCCATGTGTGTAAATGGTCAATCGAAAATTGTGGGAACTACCAAAGAAATTGATAAAAAAATTTTTTGATGAAATGTTTTCTCGTCATTTGATATAAGCTCACTGACAACATTGAAATCAGAGCAAATTTTTAGCTATATTTGTAGTAATCAATAATAATCAAAATTATCATGGAAGCAGCCCAGTAATCTTTCTTAAGTTTAGAATTTGTTATAAGTTTCTTAATATCCAAAACCACTTCAAAACATACATTTGTTCTCTTTCATTCCACATTTCAATTAATGGAGTCATTCATTTGTCACTTCAGGGTATAAAACTGAAATAATTTCTGCAATAAAACCCGATTTCTCCACCTGGCATTGAAATTTATTCATAATATATGGGGCGGTGTTCCCCAATGAATATCGCAACCCATGCCTGGTTCACACCCATACCCGGCCCTCTTCCTTTAAATAATTTCCTGTCTCTGAGTCTTTGCTTGGGCTCTCCCCTCTGCCCCAAAAGCTCAGCTTTTAAAACCCAACTCAAATCTTTACCCTGTGCTAGGAAGTAGCACACCGCCTAATTTGGTCATGTTGGATATATTAACCACAGTATACTAACCTCTAATAACATGTAACTCCAAACCGTCAATGTCTTGTGGTAATAAAATGATATGTATAGATTTTTTAAACTTTTTACCAATACCCCTAAAAAGCCATTCAAGGTCACACTAGTATTAATTGAATATTTGCCCTCTTGTACTCCCATAGCATGTTCCTCTATATGTCTGGCACAAGAGTTGTTTTTAGGGGTGTATCTTCCCTAAAGTGTTCAGTTTTGGGGTGCCTCAACCAGCTTTTGTTTATCTGTCTACACCTTCTTATAGCCCTTACAAAACTTAGTGCAATGCCCAATACATAGGAATCCTTAACAAATGTTTTTTGATTTAGTTCAATTTTCCATTAAGAAATTGAGACAAGAAAAGAAAATTTTTGAAAAAAATTTGTTTTGTAAGTATTTTTGTGGTACTACCTTCCAAATCTTTAGGAGATGAACAGTTGTACTTGCATGTATATGTTTTGTATCTAAGGTACCTATTGTATTTAACGTGAGAGAAACCACATTATCTTCCCTCGCATACTTGGTGATTCTTCTTCTTTGAGAGTTTTGTTTTCTCATCATTCCAAAAGTTGAGAAGTTCCTGGAACTAATGGCAAGGAATAAAAGGGAAATATGAAATTAATGTTTAAAAAGGATGCACATAGGAAATGGAAATACATTGAAAATGGAGTCTCACTTTTAAAACATGAAAAAAGAAAAGAAAAGAACTGTAGTATTTTTAGTAAGCTTTTTTGAATATAGGGTGACTCCTAGGATAAAAGGAAAGTGTATCGGGGTGGTAATGACAGAAGACAGGAAAGCACCTGTGAAAGGGGAATTTGGCTGAAAGGAAAACATTAGAGTTGTTCTAATGCAAGGCCCAGACAGACAATAAGGAAATCAAAGAGCTGAATTGGAGATTTGGGGGATCATTGTTGTACAGTGGTTATAATGAGCGTCACTCACCTGACACTCCCATCTGTACAACTTTAACAAGATGATCAGCAGAACCATAGTTCTGTAGAAGCAAGTTGGGCTTTTGAAATGAACATTTTCATATTTTGTAAATAAGTGTTCCTTCCAACTTCTACTTCCTTTCAGTGCTCTTGTTAAAACATTCAGAGAATGTGACAGCTACTTAAGTATCATGCCCTCTTAATTTCTACATGTACAAGGTCTGTCCAGAATGTATCCAGTCATGTAATATGAAAAATAGAGGCATTTATTGAAGAAGATAGAAGAAACATTGTACATAGGACAATGATGCCTCAGTCCCCTTCAAAGTAGGCACCTAAGGACCTCACACAGTTCTCCCAATCGCTATCAGGTGGTCTCATCAACAGTCTGAAATCCCTTCCCTTTCAAAGGTGATTTTAGTTTTGGGGAAGGCCAAAAGTTGCAGAGCACCAAATCTGGGCTGTAGGGGTGGCAAGTCACCTGAGTAATTTGATATTTCGCTAAAAATTCTGTGGGTGCGTTGCATGATGAAGCTGCCAATCACCAGTTGCCCATAGCTGCAGCCTTCTGAATCATCTGAATAGTTTCCGCAGAGGAATGTTCAAATTTAACACAAAATTTGATTCAGATTTGCTGCTCTACTTAGTCATTTTTAATGCTACAGCCACATAATATACATGCTCACTCAATGGCATCTACCACCCCCACTGATGAGGAGAGTGAAATTGTCATTGTTTACACATGCATATTCCAGTCCACTCTCCTTGGCTGCCAGGTTACATCGATGTCATGCAAACTGTTCTTGTTATATTAACAATGGCTGGACTTTTTCTGGACAGATCTTGTATATACATAAGGAAAACATACTCCTTCTATTGAAAAAAATTAGTGTGATTGAACAACCTCTACAGAAAAGAAAGTGTCAAAAAGTTAAGGAAAAAAATGTGTTCTGCAAAAGAAAAAGGGAGAGAGCTGAGGTTCTAAGCAACTGATGAAGTCAAGCTAGAAAGCGATTAAGTGAAAAGTTAGTGTATTACTTCTTTTTCCACTGAGGATAAATTAAACAATGGGAGCAGCAGATTACAGATTTAGGCAAAGACTGGGCATTCTAACAAGCTGCTTGTTCATGGTGATTCACTCCCAAACACCAGATTGTCCACCGTTCTTCTTGGATACACTAATTTACTTTTTTTATTTTTTATTTTTCAGTTACAGTTGACATTCAATATTGCTTTAGTTTTGGCTGTACATCATAGCACTTAGACATTTATGTAATTTAAGAAGTGACCCCCCCATAAGTTTAGCACCCACCTGGCACCACACACAGTTATTATATTATTGACTCAGTTCCCTATGCTCTACTTTATATATTGTGACTATTCTGTAACTAATCCCTTAATCTTTTTCTTAATCCCTTCATGTTTTTCACCCAATTCCCCACGCCTCTCCCCTCTGGCAACCATCAGTTTGTTCTCTGTGTCTATGAATTTGTTTCTGTTTTGTTTTATTTTTTTTATATTCCACATATAGGTGAAATCATATGGCATTTGTCTTTCTCTGTCTGACTTATTTCTCTTAGCCTAATTATACTGACTTACTTTATATGCCTTTTCCCTATCATTGTCAATTTCAGTTTACATTACAGGTGAATCGTTAGCAATTTCTTTTAGGAATAATTATGAAAAGACATAGTAAGAAACGTAAGTAAGGACAATTGTGAAAAGTAAAAAGAAGTGATGGATGGCAGTAGAAAATTGAGATTTCTTTTTTGCAATACAGCCTGAGATTTGCAACACATTTTCCTAATTAAAATGTCAAGTTATGGACCAGCATCCTCTGTTTATCCTGTAATTAGGGAGTGGATGGGTGAGGAAAAGGAGCAAGGGAAGGAGCAGTAGTACACTTGAGTAGAAGATACATCGAGTGGCGAGTTACTACTAGTAAGAAAGCCCAAGTAACTCTACTACTACTATCACTAATAGTGCTGCTGCTGCTCACTTTGTGTGCCAAGCTGTCTTTCAAGAGCTCACGGCAACCATTGGAGGTAGACTTGTTCAACTGTGTTATGAGTGTTACATTGAGAAATTAAGTAATTTACCCAAGACCACACAGCTCTAAGTGACAAGGTGACTTGAGTCCAAATCTGATCCCAAAATGCACACTCCTACCACCATGCTAATACAGAATATCACCCAAAGAAATATGTCCAGAAGGTAAGGCACACAGTCCTTCTGAATGACTAGTAGTTCTCAAATGTGTTGTTTTCAGTGTCCTGCCTCTGCTTATTATTTCCCTTGTCCTGAATGGTCTCATTCTCCATGGCTAACTCTTCATCCTTCAGGTCTCAGCTCAGGAGTCATCCTGCTCTGCAAAGCTTTCCAGAACCCTCCTCAAGGGGCAGGATCTCTCACCTCATGGACTTAGGTGGTACCCTATGAATATATCCATGAAAGGCAGCTTTGCTGTCACTTCCTCAGAGGCTCTGGGTGGACCCCTTCGATGTACCAAGAATGTGTTCTCATAATGCTTTGCACCTCACTCTCTCAGAGGACTCACTACCTTGTATTCTAATAATTCTTTTAGGATTCTGTTTCACTCCCTAGATAGAAATTTCCTGAAGCTGAGGACTGGTACACTCACCATGAGATTTTCAGTGTCTCAGACATAGCAACTATTCAATAAATGTTTGATGAATGAATTAATGAGTTAATATACAAGTTAGAATGTCACATATATAGATACATATAAATAACATTATTTCTACCTTCCAGGCCTAATGCTTTACTATTTCTCCTTTCCCATCACTGCTCATTAAACTTGGAGCTGTTCCCAAAATGCACCATATATGTACCATGACCTGTGTGATTACTCACACACTGTTTCTGATGTGTTTTCCTTCCTGGTGTTGTACCAGATCTCCCTGGTTCTGCAGGAAGGCTTCCCAGGCTGCACAAACTGGAATGAGTCATTCTCCTATGTTACTGTTGAAATCTCTGGCTCTGAAATTGTCTTTCTCCGCAAAAGATGCCAATGACTGATGGCAGAAATTGAGACATGCTCGCCTCTATGGCTCTCTAGAAAATACCATAGGCTTGGCACTAGTATATGTTTAACAACTTGGGATAGCCAAGAATAAGTAATATGTTTCATGTTTGGTATGTCAGGTCCTTTGTTTAGCTGCCTAAGAGTTCAGCGAATAAGAAAAATAATTACTGTGAAGTCCCTGCTTTAATCTCCTCTCATAGCCTTCATTTAAGCACGAGGTTTTATAAACAAAACACTAAAGTTCTTGGCTAGCTTTGTTGATTTAATAACAAGTGGCCTTAGTAGGCCTGAACATATGCAGATGATGTTCTTATCATTATTAGAAAAAAATCCTCCATTATCATCTGAGGGTCATATAATTGCGTCTGTGGCAAATAATCAGATTAATGAATTCTTAAAAGTGAACAAGTCCAGCTTGTTATATCTTTATCAGGTGAATTGGCCAAAGGTTTGTGAGGTCTTTAATGTAAACTCTGAGCCTGATCCATAATTCCCATGATAACAATGTGACAATAGCCCAGTAAGCCACTTCAGGCCATGAGGAGATCATTTTCAGTGAGTGAAGTGCCGATACTTCCGACAAGTGACTTCTCAGGCTACCATCCTATATACTTAGGATTGATCCTTTTGTAACAAACTCTTATATACCTGTGGGTGTACCCCAGTAGAGGACGCAGACCACTAAAGCAAGCAAAAAGTCACAAAAGCTCAATGGTCTGACTAATGAGGCCTGATGTACACTTCTCTGACTTCCATTTATCTTGTTGTTTATGAAGTATATTTTATTACTTAGAGTTTCATATAATATTTACTTTTGTTAAAAAATACTAGTCAAAACAGTGAAAAATGCAAAGCAAACAAGTTGTGATTTGAAAGAGCATGAACACAATTCTCATCGTTGATGGTGAATAAATGAACTTCAGTAATATAAACCTCTCTTCTTTCATGTTAATCTAATTTTGTTGGCAATGCATTGCACATTATCAGTCTAATGTGAGAGCTTATTTTTCCTATTATATCCATTCTACTTGAAGATTTGCAATAGCCCATTTGAAGGAAATAAAAATCATGATTTTTTGAGGCATATTAACATCCAGCAAATGTTAACTATGCACCGTTTTTCTTTTTCCTTGACATTTTTATACAGGATATTGGGGCTGCTAGGTAGGCACCCTGTCTACTCTCTTGGAGCTTACCATCTAACAGAAAAAATCCAATGGTGACAGCACAGCTATGCATTATGATAGAGATATGTGTACATACAGTGGCATCTGAATCAGGGGTTGGGGCAGGCATCGGGGTGGGAAAGCACATGGGAAGTTCCCAGGAGAGGAGATGCTGAACTAAACTCAGGTTAGCAAGGGAATAAAGAGAGGAAGTTTAGTTTCCTAGATCTGCCATAAGAAAATACCACAAACTGTGTGGATTAATGCAGTAATACAGTAATTTATTTTCTCATTGTTCTATAGGCTGGAAGTCCAAGATCAAGTTGTTGGCAGAGCTGGTTCCTTCCAGTGGCTCTGGGGAGAATCTGGTTCATGTCCTTCTCCTAGCTTTGGATGGTTGCCAACAACCTGGTGTTTTTTGGTTTGTAGATGCACTGCTTCAGTCTCTACTTCTATCCAAACAGGACCTTTTCCCCTATGCTGTGTCTATGTCCAAATTTTCCTCTGCTTATAATACCAGTCCCACTGGTGAATTTAGGGCCCACCCTAACCCAGTGTGACCTCATCTTCATTTGATAATGTCTACAAAGACCCTATCTGCAGCTAAGGTCACACACTCACAGGTTCTGGATGGGCCTGAATTTGAGGGAACAGTATGTAACCCAGTACAGAAGGCATTCAAGAAACAGGAAACAGGGTGAATGAAGGGGAAGAGGTTTTGACATGTTTGATCAACTATGGATCCTTCCAAATGGTTGCATTGAAAGGTTCTGAGGATCCAAACAAGTTTAGGAGGCCTAAGAGGTAAGAGGAGCCTCGTCACAAAGAGCCTGTGTGCCAAGCTCAGGAATTTGAGCTTCCTCAGGAAATCTGTGGGTGTTACTGAAGGATTTTAATTCTGGGAGTTACATGATCATATTTGCATTTTAGAAAACTCTCCAATGGCAGTGTGGAGAATTGAAAATGGTACAGATTGGAAGCAAAGAGATTATATAGAAGTTCTTGAAATAATTCTGGCAAGAAATAAGTGCCTGTATTACATCAGCAATAGGAAAACCAGAGAGGGGGTGGTAGATAAAGAAGGTATTAAAAAGAAAAGATTGGTAAGACTTAGTGGTTAGTTAGATATTAGGGATTAGATGAGAGAGGAAAGATTGGCTTTGTAGTTTCTGAGTTAAATGAGGATATGGAGGTGACATTCACTAGGATAACTAAGGAAGAACATGTTTAGCAGTAAAGTGCATGAGTTTGGGGATGTATTTAATTTGAGGTATTAATAACACATAAGTGGAAAGAACTGTTTTGGAGATTGAAAGACAGTTCTGACTGCAGATGGATTTGAAATTCATGACTTAGAAATAATTGTGTTCCCCAGATGAGCATATAAAATGAGAAGAGCAGAAGGTCTGGGAAGTGTCAACATTTAGGAAATGAACTGAGGAAAAAAAGAACCAAAGTATCATGTTAAGCAGGAGACTTCTGTCAAGAAAAGAGGAAAACCAAGTGAAAGCGTGTCAGAGATAAGGTAACTTCCACAAGGACAGAGTGCTCAGAATGTCAAATGCTATAGAAAAGTCAACAAACACAAGAAAAGGAAAGTGTTTACAGCAGTCATGCATCACTTAATGATAGGGACATGTTCTGAGAAATGCATCACTAGGTGATATTCGTTGTTATACGAACATTACAGAGCACACTTACACAAATCTCTGATAGAGCCTATCGCACACACCTACACTATGTGGTATAGCCTATTGTTCCTAGACTGCAAAATGCTGTACCATGTTACTGTACTGAATGCTGCAGGTAGTTATAACACAATGGTTTTTCTTTACCTATGCATATCTAAACATAGAAAACATACAGGAACAACAGAGTATAAAAGATAGTGCACTAACTATGAATAGAGCTCAGAGAACTGGAAGTTGCTCTGGGTGAGTCAGTGAATGAATGGTGAGTAAATGTGAAGGCCTAGCACATTACTGTACACAAATGTAGACATCATTAACATTGTACACTAAATTTATAAAAGTATATTTTCCTTTTTAATGATAAATCAACCTTAACTTACTGTAACATTTTACTTTATAAACTTTTTAATTTTAACTTTTTAACTCTTATAATAAACTTAAAACACAAGCACATTTGATAGCTATACAAAACTATTTTCTTCTTTATATCCTTATTCTATAACCTTTTTTCTACATAATTTGTTTTTTACTTTTTAAACATTTTTGTTAAAAATTAACATGCAAACATAAACGTTAGCCCACACAGGGTCAGAATGATCAGTATCACTGTCTTCCGCCTCCACGTCTTGTCCCACTGGAAGGTCTTTTGGGGCAATGACATGCATGAAGCTGTGTTCTCCTGCGAAACCAGTGCTTCCTTCTGAAACACTGCCTGCAGGACCTGCCTGAGGCTCTTGAGGAGGGGTCACCCTTCAGAAATGTGTCCATGGCAGCTTGTTTGGTTTGTTTCTTTTTTCATTATAGATTCGTTTGTAAGCAGATAATAAACTATGAACACTCTTCTATTCATGAGAAGCTTTTAGTGTCAGAGTTTATGTTTTCAAACTTTTCAAGGAGTGGTTGAGGACTGCAAAAGCTTCTGCTAACCCTTCACTGTGAGTTTTCCTGGGAGGTTCTTTATCATCTCCTGCAGTTTTCTTTTCTCTTGCCTCTTCTTCAGTTATGCGTTCTTATCCCAGTTCCAACAACTTCTCATCAGTCACTTCCTCAGAAACCACCTCTTGGAGCTCATCACCATCATCCTCGTCCACACCCAGGGTAAAGTTGTTTGCCAACTTAAACACAGTTGATTTTTGCAACTTCCTCATTCTTGGCAAATCCTTTGAAGTTATGGACAGACCTCCTGAGTGCCTTCTTCTGGTTGCTATTTATACATTCTTTGGTGGCATCACCCCAAGCCCAAGCAAGATTTTTTAATTTTTTTTCTTTTATTGATTCCAGAGAGAGAGGAAGAGAGGTAGAAAGGGAGAGAAACATCAATCAGCGGCCTCATGCACATGCCCCAGCTGGGGACTGAACCCACAACCCAGGAATGTGCCCTGACCAGGAATTGAATTTGCAAACTTTTGGTTTGCAGGATGATGCCCAGCCAAATAAGCCACACCAGCCAGGGCCCAAACAAGATTCTTATTGCAGTCATAGATGTTGTAATCCTTTCCGAATTGCATCGATGTATTCACAGATGCAGCCATAACCTTGGTAAAGGTCCTCAGATACTAGGACATTTAAAGTTGCTATATAACTCCTGACCCATTAGTTGGATCCAAGAGGTGGTGTTTGGAGGTGGAAATGCCACTTTGATATTGGATAAAGATCACCAATAAGAGGAGGATGTCCAGGAGTAATATCAACAATAAGCAAAATCTTGAAAGATATGTTATTCTGTAAATAATACTTCTCCATTTTTCTGGCATAGCGATTCTGGAAGGGCATCTTTGAAGAGGAGCTGGGTCATCCATAACTTGGTATTGTATGTTTATTAAAATGCTTGAAAGCCCTGGGGTTCTCACTGTGCCAGATCACAAGGCTTTCAATTCATAGCTTACAACATCCTGCTCTTAAAAGCCTCGATATCTAGCATTGACTTGGCCTCCTTATGGATAAAAGTCCTTACAGGCATCCATTTCCACAATAGGATGATTTCATCCATATTGAAAATTTGCTCTGGCAACTAGTTTTTCTCCACAATCAGCTTACCTAGAGTTTCCTGAAATTCTTCAGCTGCCTTCACATCAGCACTTGCAGACTCACCACTCATTTTCACATTATGTAATGAATGACAATTTGTGATTTATTTAAACCACCCAGAGCTAGCAGTAAATTCAGTATCATAGTCTAGCATGGCCTTTTCTTCTAACATCTCAAACAAACTTTCTGCTTTCTGTGATTGTCATGATGACAAGTGCGATACACTTCTGTGTCTGGCCTTCAATCCAGGCCATTAGAAGTTTCTCCACGTCTGATATAGGGCCTTCCCAGATTGTCATTATTCTCATTGCCTTGGATAGAATAGATCCTTGAACAGCTTCTCTCACTTTGTTCTCATTCTACAAGATCATAGCTATGATGAACTAAGATGTGCCTGACTGGCAACCAGTAACCGTCACTGATTTTCTGCCTTCTAGTCCTTAATTGCTGTTAATTTTGTTTCCAGGTTAATTACTAAACATGGCCTCTTAATGGCAACATTAGGAGTGGATTTTGTATGCTTGAGGGCCAGCATGAATGAAACAGCATGAGCTTAAATCAAGCACAAGAGAAAACAATGCAATCAAGAGACACAGTAAACTCGAGATGTGTGAGGCTACTGCCAGCATAACAAAGCATACTGATTTACAGCAAACTTTTTTATAAAGAGTACACTCTAAAGTAGCTATTAAAGGTATAGTATAGTAATTACATAAAACATTGAGACAGTCATTTATTATCATTATCAGATATTATGTACTATACATAATTGATGTTATCTTTTTATACAACTGGCAGCACAGTAGGTTTGTTTAGACCATCGGCACAAACACGTGAGCAATGCATTGTGCTATGCCATTGTGACAGCTACAACATCACTCAGTGATAGGAACTTCTCAGCTCCATTCTGATCTTACAGGGGACTGCTGTCACACATGTGGTTCATTGTTGACTGAAATGTCATTATGCAATGCATTACTTTATTTGTTTTGGCAAAATCCAGTCATTGGTGACTTTAGCAAGGGCAGTTTTAGCAGAAGGGCAGAAAGGACAGAGGAAGAAACAAGATGATAATAAATTTGGAATTGACCATGCAGGAAGGGAAGGGCATAGGGATTATAGACTGTCTTTTCTAAGAAGCTGTGTTGTGAAGGAAATCAGAGCTATATAGGAATCAATAGCTACCTGGGGTTAAGAAAGAGTTCTTCCATGACTGTAGAGACTTGAGCATGCTGTGATCCAACTCAAGGGGGAACATGGGCTCTACAGAGTGGCCTTGGGCTAGCAAATAGGAGACGGAAAGGAGTAGGGACACTTCTTCCAAATAAAAGAGCCTACTGAGGACATATTCTTTCTTTTTTCAGTCAGAACATGGAGGGTTTTTTTTTAACTGTTGTTCAATTACAGTTGTCCCCATTTCCCCCCACCACTCTCGCCCATCCCACCCACCCCACCTCCCACATTCAATCCTTCCCTCACCCCGTTGTCTTTATCCATGAGTCCTTTATACATGTTCCTTGACAGACATATTCTTAGAGCAGTTGAGGGATTTCTCACACAGTTGCCATTGTGAACGTTTTGTTAATATGAATAAAAATATTTTCTTCATCTTTGATGTAATGGGCATTTTTGTGTTACCCACCCTTCCCATTTTCATTCTTTTTCCTTTTACAGCAACATTTTTATTTCTTCTTGGGAAACTGGTTCTTCCCCTCTGTGGGCAGCCTTAATGGAACTATCAGTCAAGGTGCTGTGCCCTCACCTAGGCAAGGGCAAACTCAGCCTCTCCCCCAAGATTTTGAATCTGGAGTCTTTAACTGATATTGGAGTTTTGGGGTGGGGTGGTGATTAGAGTTCATTTATCCCAGTGAGAGTTCTCTTCTGTTGCCCACCCCTCAATTCTGTGACAACTGTATCCTCAGATAGGCTGTGGTGTCTAAGACCCTAGAACCACAAAACATGGGTTCACATTCAGGTTCAGGGACATTCTAACTATGTGATCTGCAGCCAACTTACTTAACTTCCATGTTCCTTGGTTTCCATACTTGTAAAATAGGACTTATAACAGTGTCTACATACAGTCATATGCCATATAACAACATTTTGGTCAATGACAGGCCACATCAAAAAAACTGAATGAATGGAGAGGTATTCTTGTTCATGGATAGGAAGACTCAGTATTGTCAAGATATCAGTTCATCCCAACTTTATCTGTAGATGCAATGCAATCCCAATCAAAATCCCAGCAAGTTACTTTGTAGATAGCAACAAACTTATTCTAAAGTTCATGTGAAGAAGCAAAAGACCTAGAATAACCAACATGATATTGAAGGGGAACAAAGTTGGAGGACTGATGCCACCCAAGTGCAAGACTTATTATATAGCTGTAGTACTCCAGGCAGTCTAATATCAGTGAAGGAATAGACAAACAGATCAATGAAAAATGTGTATGTCATCAAAGTCTGGAAATAGTCCCACATACGTATAGTCAACTCATCTTTGACAAAAGAGCAAAGGCAATACAATGGAGGAAGGGTAGACCTTTCAAAAAATGGTGCTGAAATGACTAGACATCCACATTAAAAAAAAAGAATCTAGACACAGACCTTACACATTTCACAAAAATTAATCCAAAATAGATCATAGACCTAAGTATAAAAATATAGAACTCCCAGAAGATATGATAGGAGAAAACCTAGATGACCCTTTGGTATGACAAGGACCTTTTAGATACAACACCGAAGGCATAACCCATCAAAGAAAGAATGGATAAGCTCAACTTCATTAAAATTAAAAACTTCTGCTCTGTGAAAGATTCCGTCAAGAGAATTTGAAGACAAGCCACAGACTGGGAGAAACTATTTGCAAAAGACACATCTGTTATTCATAATATACAAAAAAAAACCTCTTAAAAGTCAACACTGAAAACAAACAAACCAGTTTTTTGAAAATGGCCAAAGATCTTAACAGATACTTCACCAAACTAAGCCTATGAGAAGATGTTTCACATCATATCTCATAAGGGAAATGGAAGTTAAAACAACGAGGCACCAGCATATAACAATCAGAATGGCTAAAATCCAAAACAGCCACAACACGAAATACCAGCAAATGTGGAGCAACAGGAACTCTCATTTATTGCTGGTAGAAATGCAAAGTGATACAGCCACTTTGAAAGACAATTTGGCACACTCTTACCATATGACTGAACAGTTGTGTTTATGCAAAGAAGTTAAAAACTTATATCCACACAATATTCTGCACATAGATAGTTATAGCAACTTCATTCATAATTGCCAAAACATGGAAGGAATCAAGATACTCTTCAGTAGGAAAATTATTAAATAAACTATGGCACACCCAGACAGTAAAGTATTATTCAGTGCTAAGAAGAAATGAAAACCCATGAAAAGGCATGGAGGAACCTTAAATGCCTATTACTAAGTGAAAGAAGCCAATCTGAAAAGGCTACATACTGTTTGATTCCAAATATATGACATTCTGGGAAAGTAAAAACTATGGAGACAGTGAAAAGATCAGTGTTTTCCAGGACTTGAGAGGTGGGATAGGGAGAAGGATGAATAGGTGGAAGCACAGAGGATTGCTAGGGCATTTGTGTGATACTGCAATGATGGTTACAAGTCATTACACTTTTGTCCAAACCCAGAGAGGCACAACACTGAGAGTGAAGCCTACTGTGAACTATGGTGGTGGGATGTTGATGGGAGAGGCCATGGATGTGTGAAGAGAGGGGTATGTGGGAAACTCTATCTCTTCCCCCCCATTTTTTCTGTGAAACTTAAAACTGATCTAAAAAAATTCTTAATTTTTAAACAAAGATTAATAATGTTTTTGGATGGTGAGATTAGGGATTTTAAATTTTCTTTAAATTTTGTGTATTCTAAGTTTAGTTATTATTAGTGGTTGAATGGATCAAACTTATCAACTGATTTTAGTTTATGAGCACTGGTCTGTAGAAGACCCTGTCTTGTTCAGTTAATTCAATAATAATTAGTTTCTCTTCATCCTTCCACCTCACTTTAGTCCCTCCTCATTGGCCACCTTGGCCCATCAATCCTTTTTCATATTTTCTTATAAAAAGGGTACCATAGCAAATATACCTATTTCTATTGTATAAATTTTAAAAAGAGATCAACTGCTGGTTTTCTTTTTGAGCTTGTCTTTCTGCATATATAAACAATTAAGAAAGGAAAATCAAAATTCTAGGTAATAGAAGCAACTCATGCAATAATAATGAAAGGGATCTATAATTAAGAATAGATTGCATTAAAATATGAATTTGAATATTATTGACAAAAATTATAATAATCTAATTAAGATAAATATTCTGAAAGGACTCTAAAGATTATTAGTGTGTGGACCATTGGTAGAATAAATAAAAAGAGGAGTACAGGTTGTATAAAATACAGTTATTCGTGATCATACCTGGCATGTAGAAGGTGAACAATAAATACCTGTGAAAGGATGATTGATGTATTCCAAGACTGTTTTTAGTATTTAAAAATGCCTTATGTTATTTGCTTTGAGGCAGAAAGGCAAAATAGCTCTGAGCTCCAAGACAGGTCATACTGTTTATCCCTTTTCTACTAATTTAAGAAGGAATTTCCTGAAATTCAATTCTCTTCAGACAGGTTAGACTCACAGAATCTGCCTTTAAAATTGTCTGCCTGGCCTAGGTATTATTCATTAGGGAATAATGAATAATATTCATTAGAGCATTCATTAGAGTATTCCACGGAAAAGCAGCCCACTGTTAAGATAGGTTAGGCAGATTGGGGTTTTGTTTTTCTTTTTTCTTTATGAAATGTCAGCAAATATTAACCTGTCTGATTAGGATCCCAGATTGCATTACAGTGAGAGGTTACAGTTTGTCATTACCAGTGACGTGGCCAAGGAGGAAAACGAAGGTCTGTTTCGCTAAGGAAGGAATAAATAACAACCGAGAAAGGAGTTGCACAATCATTTTTCTTCCAGCTCTTTGCAGGGCCAGTAGGAAATGAGTGAGGGGGAAGGAGGGCAGCATTCTGCCCCTCCTCCAAGAAAGGATGAAATTTGTTATTGTGTTAGTTGGGACCCAGACCTGTCAGAGGGAATCTTAGCCACTCTCAGGGCGTCCTTCTGAAGAAGGAAGAGGGAAACTATCCTTTTGTCTTTTATCTCTGTCTTGATTCCTTTCTTTTCTATTGACTCCAGAATACTCAACTACAACCTAAAGTCAAAGAATGGGTTAATTCCATCTAGCATTGAGTGGCTGCTGGCTCTAGGCAGTATGCTATTATTGTATTATAGATTAGACTATCTCAAATAGCAAAATGTGTACATATTGGTAAAATAATTTAAAATTAGATATTCAGCTTTTGTTCTGTTACTTAAATCACAGGGCCAAACCTGCCTTGTAGTTGATCTCTCTTCTCACACAAAGGCAATGCTTTACTTCCAGGTTCATTACCTTCTACCCCCATCCCCACATGAGGATGTACACACAAAATACTGCACATGCATATGTCTGCCTGGCCTCTTACTGGCAAATGTGGAAGTCCCCAGGACATGGTACTTGCCCAAAAGGCTGAAGCTCCTCTGGCCACACCTATAGCTCTTATGCCTATATTGCTTCAATGGTCATATTTTAGGACAAACCCAGTCTATCCATACCTACTTCATTTATCAGTCAGTAACTGAATGCTGCCAGGTCAGCCACCTGATCTTCACTCCCCCATCTAAATCTAAATAGCTGTGAAAGGTTATCAGGAAGAAGGGTAGTACGGGAAAGAAAAGGAATTGAGAGAAAAAAAAACTGCTCACAGAGCAGCCCCTTTTTACTTGTCCTCACCCATAGCATCAACCAAGGAAGTCCTGGTCCCTGCCTCACCTTGATTCTTTATGAGCTGCTGCCCACCCAAGCTCTTTACACTTCCCTGGCCCACTGCCCACTCTCCAGTTTCCAATCCAGGCAACAAATTGCACCGGTGATTGGGAATTGAGAAGTACTGGTCTGGACTGCTTGACAGGTGGGAGAGGGAGGCAGCCCTCAAGAAATGTGTTCCTTCAAGGTCCCTGTACTATAGGAAGCCAACTCACTAAGTTACTGGGGCTGTGTTCACCAAGGATCTACATGAGACTAGATTTTCTATGGGGTGCTCCACCCACAGAGCACCCCCCCACCGACCACCACGGATAAGAATAAGTCTACCAAGACATGATCTGCTTGGGGAGGAAAGGTTGCCTATCTCTCAAAGGAGAAAGGCCAAGGGTCTTTTCCTCAATGGGCTTTTATTGGGTTCAATTTGCACAGGAATACAGGTAAAGCTCATTAATCATTGTTAGGCAGTAAGGATCAAACAATAGATAGCATAAAAAGAACTATTAGGACTTATTCTGAGTCAGCGTCTGTCAGCTAAAGGGCTACAAAACTTTGGGAAACAAATTCATTTCCTGCTCGGACCCTTATCATTTAATTGGGAGCATTCTTAGCAAAGCAGGTTTCACAGGATTTTATGTATTCTTTCTTAGGCCTGATCACCCAGGGAACCTGCCCTTTCCAGCAAGGGGCTGCACTGCTCTCTGTCATTGTTTCAGGCTTAAATCAAGCAGGGGAAGGAAGGTAGCCAAGAGATTAGGAGACTTCTTGCAGACCAAATGAGGACTTAGGCTATGTCAAAGCCAAGGGGCAAGGATCCATCACCCCCTTTTGCTATAGCCCCCCAAGTCCTTCCTTGGGGCCTCCACGTGATTGTGCCTGTCTTAGGTCTTTCCCTGCTCAGGGAATCTTACCGGTCATTGGCTAACCAGTCAAGCATTGGGGCCCAGGCAGGGTGAAGAAAAAGGAGTAGAAGCGGTGCTGGTAGCCAGGGAGATAAGCTTTGTCTCCTTAGTGGTTTACGGTCCCAAGGTCGTTCATTCAACCTTAGCCATGTGGGGGTTACAGCTTCTGAAACCAGGCAGGGCAGTTCCCAACAATTTTCCATGTGTGTTTTACTGAGATTGTATCTGCAGTGGGTGTTTGATAATACCCACCTAAAAATTTTTTATAGCCAAACTTTGTGGTCTAGAACATTTTGGAGCAGAGCCAGAATAGTTCTCTCAAGAAAATTTGGACCATATGAATGGAAATACCTTTGGCAGATAAGATGGTTTGCTACCCAGGCAAAAGGCTCATCAAGGCCTTCTGATATTTCATAATAGGAAGTGAACACCCCCTCCATCTCAGGTGGCTTTTGTATAGAGCTGTTCCTAATTAACACATAGATTGATTCTGTAGAGCTGAGGGGAGCACAACAAGCTGTAATTTATTCAAAGCTTTCCAGATAATTCTAATGCCAAGTTACATTTGGGATCCACTAATCTAGGCCAACCCTCTCATTTCCCATATGATAATACTGAGGCTCTAAAAGAAAAAAAAGTCAATTCTGGTATCTTCTAAATAACAGTGTTCTTTCTAGTCCCCCATGCCACATTCCTCCAAATTTCGTTTAGGAAATGTCTTCAAGGACACTATGAAATTCAACATGGTTACTATCATATAATTATCCTTTCATGCCATAAGTGCAAATATCAGCATAGCCAAAAAGGCAAGTAACTTCTTAATGCTGTTATGGTGTTTGGCCCTCACAGTTAGAGAGAGACTCCCACAGACTATCCTTGGAGAGCCTCTAAAATGTTCAATCAGCTTCCTAGCTTCTATCCCACACTTTAATAAGAATAGCATCAACAGCAAAAATAAACGTGCTTCAGCATAATGTGCAAAAAGAATGGGGGGTTGTGGAAAAGTGCTTCCTTAATCATTAGGCACATTTTTTGGTTACTTTATATTCTAACAATCACAGCTCTGTTGCTGTACATCTATTTTACTCTGAATTAATTTTTCTTGCAGTTTGTTAAAATTCTCTAAAACACTACAATATTCTGATTAGATATTAACATGACCTTCTGAAGATTTGAAGCCCAATTTATAGTAATTACTGGATTAATACCATAATTTGGATTACCCATTAACTTGAATTTGGGACTTGGGAACGAATTTACTATGTTGGCAGATGGTGAAAACTCAGTGTGATTGCCACATAATAATTTTACTGAATTGGTCTTCAATTAAGAAAAATAAATGATCTACCAAAAGGTGTGATTTCCTCCCTCTTTCTTGTTTTCAACATTTCCCAAGCTCTATGTGCTAGATTCTGGGCACCAGAGGGCCCAAGGTGAACACATGATTACCTCATATACAGAGCTATGAGATAAGCTCCCTGTTTTTCAATCTGTGAGTCACTATGGATATCAGTTTGGAGCATTTTAGTCAGCATTTTTAAATGGAATGAAATTAAATAAAAAATATCAGAAGATAAGTATCGTTTTTAGCAACACTTTATTTTTGTGGGCTAGATAAACTGTTGGATATGGATGTGTATACTGGCTTACAATTTTTGGACACAATTCAGTGTCCAAAAATCTTGAAATTCACTGGTACAGCTGATATATTGACAGAAAACTTGTCACATCCTAAATATTCCATTGAAGCAAAATCCCATTAATTATAATTATTTTAAAACAATTAGAAACAGGACATCAGAGAAGCATCAAACAAAACTGGGGGGCATAGAAGTTTGAGTTGAACACCCAAAGAGTAATTGAGAATGTGAAAAGAAAATTTTATTTTCATAAGTCTTAAAAGAATAAGTGCTATGATAACTGTAGCTGCCTTAATGATATGAGTGACCATACGACTCCAAACGGAAATTAGCCGAGATGTGTGAGGTATGCTACGTCATGACCCATCTCAAAAACCCAAACCAGCAGTTGTCAGATTGTGACAACTGCCTCCCCCTTTCTCCCCTCCTCCTGCAGGCTTTTTACCAAAGACCTGATTTTTACAGCCTTCCCACCAAGTACTAGTACTTGTTTTCTCCATTGTCCTCCCTAACCAGTTAGAACCCAAGTCCTGGCAATGCTTTTTAAAAAGATATATTGCATCCATGTCTTTCTCTTTCCAACACCCTTGTTACAGCTTGTCCAGACTGTTGTTTTAAACATCTGTCCATCTCTGTAACTTTGCTCCCTCTGTATATCTCACGTATCTCATGTACTGTGAACTGGTCTTTGATGCTGCCGTTCTTGCCCTGTGCACTTCATTTCTGTCCTAGCCCTTTCACAAGCTGAAAGAGTTTGAACTCTGAATTCAACAGCATTGCTTATTAACTATTGACTTTGGGCAATTTAATTAAATTTTCTGAACTCCAGTTTTATTAACCATAAAATGTAAGTTAAATGAGTACAACCTCATAGGGTTTTATGGGTTTTAAATGAGATAATGCTCATGAAGCTTTTAGGACATAAGAACACCTAGAGCATAGTAAGTGTTCAATAAAATATGTTTCTACATCATAACACACCACTAACCTACATGATGGGGTGTACATTCTTCAAGACACTACTCAACTCTTCTTAGTCTGAAATACTATATTCATAACATTAGTCAAAGCGTCCTGATTCACAGCCTGACTGCTGTACCCATCCCTAATTGGTCTAGCCTCTGAAATGTTTGTCCTATCCCTCAGTTGCTACTTCTATAATGCATACTCATCTTTTTTGGCTGTACCAACTTCCAAATTCTGTGTTGTACTTCTTCTTTTCTTTCATTCACTTGTCCCCTAATAATATATGTGATTATTTTTTCTCTTATGTCTCTTTGATGCATAGAATTTATAGGAGAGATTCCAGAGCAAGTAAAAAAGTGCATATGCCAAATATGGCACCATACATATAGGAAAAAAATATTTTAAAAGAAGAAGAGATAGATGACCCATTTGTTTCTAAACCCACTGAGCTACTACATTCATCTGGCAACTTTCATAAGTTAATTTGATTCTAGTTAACTGACATTTGTTTTCTTAGCATAAAAGCAAATTGCTGAGAGACACTTAGTAACTGGATTTTGTGCAGCCCTCATAGTCATCAATGCCAATCCACCTTCTTCATTCCTGGGGAGCTGTACAACCACCACCAGATAAACAGGAGCCCTTTTATCTTTATTTTTTCTCACTCCTTTTCTCTGTTTTAGGTGAATAAATTGACCACATTTCTCTCCTCATTTCCTGTATACCTTTTTCTCACTATGTATTCCATTTTACACATGTTGTGAAATATTTTCTACATGAAAGAGAATTAAAGTTACTCAAACTAAGAGAATGAATACTCAAGATTTACATGCTATTAATTAAATTAATCCAACATTTCTAAAAACATTTTAAGTGAAAGGAATATACATGTATTCCCTTTGTTTCTCAAATATTTGATTTATAGCTGAATGCAATTTGGAAACTACTGCTACAGAAACATATTCCTGTCTTTCTGCAAATATTTTTGAGTACCCATTATGTATCAAACTACATAGTGAGAGATTGGACTCTTCTGTAATGCCTAATAATTTTCTTGAGAATAAAATGAGAATCCTTGTGCCCTGCCTGGTATGGCTCAGTGGTTGAGTGCCAGCCTGCGAATCAAAGGTTCGCAGGTTCTATTCCCAGTCAGGCCACATGCCTGGGTTGCAGGCCAGGTCCCCAGTAGGGGGTGCTCGAGAGGTAACAACACATTTATGTTTCCCTCTCTCCCTCCCTTCTCCTGTCTAAAAAATAAATAAATAAAATCTTTAAAAAAAATGAGAATCCCTGTTACACAACTCATAGTGTTTGTTTGTTTGTTTGTTTTCAATACTTGAGTAGGCTTGAATAATTGTATTTTGTTCTTTATGGGAGAATATGGTTCTAAATAATGGGTATCTTAACCTTAATGTAACTAAAATGTCATTTAAACATAATCATCTCTTGTGTCCTTCTACTCTGGTTAACAATTTCTATAATATATTTCACAGTTGAGAGATTAAGCCCTAGAAATGATTCATTATGAAAAGAATGAACACAAACCACACTAGCCTTTGGATAGGGAATAAGAAAGACTAGGCAGATGGGTTGTAGTGGGGCAGGGTGGACATTTTAACAGACCTAGTTCTAGAAATGTGCCCTGAAATAGAGGTTTAGTGATGTACTATTGAGGTACCTTCCATCTCTTTAATAACTGCCTCACACATTAAGTCATGCTAGCCTGCTGGAAAAAATCACTGTTGTTCAGTGGAAGTGTTCATCTGATTTGTAGAGGAAATCCTGTAGAACTATTGTAACAGGGGAATGAGAAACAGGAGCCTTCTATAATAGTCATCTTTAAAAAACATAATTTGTACCAGAGTATTCAATATTGTTTTGAAAATCAGAAAAAAAAAAGTTTCCCTCAAGGAATGAATGACTAACCTAAAAATGTTTAGGTGCCCCTTCGAGGTGGGGACAAATCCTGTGGTTACACCCTCCCGGAACCCTAATGGCCACATATGTCAAGCCTGCCTCAAAATCGCACGTGCTCCTTCCAACTGATAGTCTTAAAGTTTACCTTAATCATTTAAGGGTTTATACAGCTTCTCTATTTTTCTTATATTCATAGTCAATTTTTCAAAAGAGGTATAAATTTTTAACAACTGATGCTCTGGGAGAACATCTGAGTGTGCCAATTTCTGTGGTATAAATATTGCCACCCTGGCCAGTTGCAAGTTATCTATATGATGCTACTGATCGCCCAAATGGAGAGAACATAATCAGCTGTGTGAGCCAGCTCCAGCAGACTACTGGTTATAGGCATACTGTTCCCTGTCTTTCACCATGTAGGTTCCTTAATAGTGGCTCCAGAATTTTTATATAAAAGGGAATTGCAGGACCAGCCTAATTGGAAAGGAAGACTACATATTAACTGCTTTGTTTTTATTTGATAATGTTTATTTGGAGTGAATTAGGAGGCATGGACAGAGAGAGCAGTGGTAAGAGTAGCTGACGCTCCCCCATCCATGGCAGTCTGTCACCCTTGGCATAGCCACCCATTAGAAATCTTCTAGTCCCGCCTTGTTCCCTGTTCTTCAATCATTTTGGCCATTTCCCCAACATTCTCTGAATTACTCTGATTTGAAATCTTGGGATCATCACTGATTCCTTTCCTAGCCTTGGTTCCTGCACGCCACCAGTCATTAAATCCTGCCAGTGCTGCCACTGCCAGGATTTTCAAATCTCTTTTCTCTGCATATTCTTTTTTTTAAGATTTCATTTATTTATTTATTTTTAGGGGAAGGAAGGGAAAAAGAGAAGGAGAGAAGCATCAATGTGTGGTTGCCTCTCATGCACACCCAACCGGGGACCAGGCCTGCAACCCAGGCATGTGCCCTGACTGGGAATCGAACCAGTGACCCTTTGGTCCACAGGCCATTGCTCAATCCACTCAGCCACACCAGCCAGGGCTCTCTTTATATTCTTTTTGCTAACAACGTTGAAGGATTCCTCCCTACAGCTTATGTGGCAATGGCCTTGTAGTTGATCTCCCCACCTGTGCATTCTTCCGTGCTAGAGAATGATACTTGAAATCTACTTCTTTTGTACAATAAACTTCCTAATCATTTTGCTGGCCTATAGGCAAACCTCTAGTAGCTTCTTACTGACTACCAAAAAGGCCCAAATTTGTTAACAAAGCCATTAAGGCTTTCCAGTGTCACTCAATCTAACACCTCAGCTTTTAGCTCCCAGGAGCCACTTTTATGTAACTACATGCCAATACCAATTATTACACAAATAGCATCTAATCTGAAAAGTCTGACTGATCCAGATGTGTACTAGCTGATAATTATTTCTAATCATTTAATTTTAAAATATTTTTAATGCTGATGAGTACACTATGTTTAAATTTTTAGGACAATCCACCTCCCCTGAATAGATGCTGTATTCCACCGCCAGCCGCAGTGTCTGCACCATGCTATTTGTGGATTCCATTGAATTCCATCTCCTATATATTTGAAATCATCCTATTATTCAAAGTTGGACTCAAATGCATGTAGTACTTACAGACATTGAAAAAAACAGAAAGGGGATATAATGCTTCTTAAAACCAGAAGTAAAAGAGAAATAAATGGCATTTAAATGGCTCAAACCAGAAGTCAGAGACTGACTATAGGGGAAAATGTCCAGGACCAATAAGGCACAATGATAAGCAAGTCCTAGAAAAGGCATGTGAACGCTCTTGAATCAGAACCATTGCGTGCTTCAAACTCAAGGCGGTAATAAGACCCCTGAAGCTGGTTAAGTGCTCCAGAGCAGCACCTTATAAGAGTACCTTGACTGGGCAGGATTAGCCACAGATTTCTCCCCAGATATCTAATGGAGTCTGATTATATGCTTAGGACTCATGTGCAGAACTGTTTTAGACAAAGTAAAATGCTAATATAATATCCAAAACCCCAGAATGTGCATCAAGATGAAACATGATCTAAAAGTGCAACTTTAGGGAGGAACACCCTTCCCATTTTTGCAGCATGAATATTCTTGGCAGTGGGAAACTCAAGGTTTTAACATGGATTATAAAGTGAGAAACTTCGGGGCTCTAAGGTTTGATTTTGTAGGAATCATTTCTCCATTCTTACTCTTCTTTACATTTTTTTGTTTCATTTTACACAGTTGAAATAAAACTGTGTTTACTGGATTTTAAAAATAAAAAATAAAGAACCAAGTTTTAAAAATCACTCATAATTCCACCATATATTAACCCACTAATATTTTAGTATATTCCCTTCTAAAATTTTTTCTAAATATGTATTTTCTCTATGTACTGTATTAGATATGTATTTCTTGCAGCCCATGGCATCACAACTCATTAATACATTTGATCAAAAATTAGAAAAAAATGAGAAATTATAAAAATAATACATATATCCCTAAGATTCTTCTTTCAACTTAAAATATTTGCATTCACATTATTCACTAGCCTTTTAATACAGGGAAGATGTTTCCTAGGGAAAAAAAAACCACTCATTGAAGTTTTACATCCTCTTTCTTTCATAAACTTGTAATGGACTCTCAATATTTTTCTACTTATTTTATTCCAGTGAAACGAAGTATTCCTAATTAAGAATTAAACTGTCAATTGTTTATAATTATTTTCCTCATCTATCACTGTCTCACACCTAATTCAATAGCTACATTTCTTAGTAACCCATCTTGGTCAAGTCTTACTGAAGCATTCAACTTAGTTTCAAGAAACAAAATCACTTTTCCCTTGTTTCACCCTTTTTGTGTAATATAGTGGCCAAATTATATGGTAACAAGAATAAGGACAACTGGCATGGATAAGTCCAGGAAGAGCCACTGACTCATGGTCACCACACCACATGCGTGAGAGGGGCAGGCCTGGCAGGCCCACCTGAGAGGCGTCTCCGAGCTACCAAGTCCCAGGCTTCATCAGTAAGTCTTTTATCTGGAATGGAAAGCTCATCAGCTGGGTTATTTAGAGAGCTTCTACTATATAACCCTACAATTAACTTCATTGTTCATAAACCTACCAGTTATCTGTTTACTTCCTTAGGCTCAATTCCCAGAAGTAGAATTATTGGTTCAAAGACCATAGATGTTTGTAATGTTCTGGAACAGTTCATCAATTTGTGTTCCCATAAGCAAGACTGCGAATGCCATATTCACCCACCCATGCAACCACTAAACATTATTTTTAATTTTTGCCAATTAAATAAGCAAAATATGATTGTTTGTGTTAATTTATCTGAATATGGTACTATATAATATGGTGGTTCTTAACTCTGCAGGCTTGTCAGCTTCACCTGGGAAGATTCTTAAAAATTTTTGCATCTTATAATTTTAAATACAAAGTGGATTACGTTACTACAATATAATAAAAATAGCATTGATTTACAGTCTTGCTTTATAACCTATTATAAAATATTAGTAAATAAATTATATTAGGCCTATACCAACAAAAATAAGTGAGATAGGAGTGAGGAGAAGGAAAAGAGGAAAGGAAGAAAGCAAAGTACGTCCAACGGTAGTATAGAAAATAAGCATTATCGGAAAGGTTATTGGAAATCAAACATTTTGATGCTTTGCCTTATACAAAATCATAGTACGCTGGAATTATAGTCTCAGTACAAGTTCCTAGCCAATTTACCTTTGGTAATTCATCACAAACTTTTAAATGTTACAAAAAAAGATATCAGGATCAAATATGAATATAAGTATTCCCTAGGTTGGAAAGACAAATCTGAAAGGATATTGTTTAATTTTTGGTCTTTTTCTATAAAATTATTTAGATAATTAAATTTTTCCTAAGTATTTTAAGCAAAAAAAAAAAAAGGCATTATAATCAGTTACTTACAAGCCTCCAAATGAGATGTATCCCATCTAAGGATGGGTTAGAAATGGTCCATCTCCATACATTGCAGGTGTCTTTAGAGGAATAGCATTTATTTTCTAAATTAGCCCAGTGGAAAAAAAGAACACTAAAAAATATATGCGTGTGTGTGTGTGTATCACATATATATATATATATATATATATATATATAGATTCTTAAGGTCATGTCTTAAATTGAAGAAAATATAAAAATACTTATGGTATTCTTAGTGGCAATATAACTTAGTATTTTGAACTATAATTATCCTCAAAATATCCATATGGTTACCTAGCCTAGATAAGTCCTTAAGTCAAAAACCTGTCCTTAAATGCAATCAGAAAAAGCTAAATAAAATCCTAGAAACCATGGCATACTCTGAAGGCAGGCTAAAATGAATGAGGCAATATTCAGCACATGCTGGCCGAGAGCTTATTGTGAGCCATTCCCTGATCTAGGCCCTTTGGGTACATCCATGAGCAAAAGAAGACAAACGTTGCCTCTTGGAGCCTGCATTCCAGCAGGGGATGACCATCAGTATGCAATAGTCACAGTAAGTGGGTAAATGGTTTTTGTATTTTAGAAGGTGATTTGTGGTATGGGAAAAAATATATATATTAAGTGAGCACAGTAAGGCTTCAGTAGTGATAGAGAGTGAAGTCAGAGGACTTGCAACTTAATACTAGCCTGACCTGGAGGGACCTCATTGAGAGAGTGACACAGGAGCAAAGAGCTGAAGAAGCCTTGTGTGAGCCCTCCACCTTACTTCTCTTCCCTCCCCTGTTGTTCAGCTCCTGCTGCCATGCTAAACACTTCACTCTTTTTCAAAAATTTCTCTTTTATTTTTATTGAGTCCAGAGAGAGGGGACAGGAGGGAGGAAGAAAGGTAGAGAAGAAACATAGATGTGAGAGAAAAACATCAAAAGACTGCCTCCTGCAGGTACCCCAACTGGGGACCAACTCTGCAACCCAGGCAGGCACCCTGACCTGGAATCGAACCCACAATCTTTCGGTTTGTGGGACAATGTCCAACTATCGGAGCCACACCAGTCAGGGCTGAACTCTGCTCTTGCCCACAGGTTCCTGCCTTTACTCTAGCTGTGCCCTCTGCCTGGAAAAAAAAGGATAAGGCAAAACTGTGAGAAGTGCCCTGAGGTTGGTAAAACAACAAACTGCTATAGGAGATAAGGGATGGGATAATTGTGTTTGGTTGATGTAATCAGAAAAGACTTAGGAAGAAATTATCTTTCAAAAGTGCTTTTCAAGTTTACCCCACTGGCTGTTGTTTTCTTTTATCTGCGTATACCATGAGTTCATTTCTATCTCCCATTTTGTCCTCTTGGAGGCAATCGAGTTTGGAAATCAGACCCACTAGGTTTTAAATTTCAACTCTGCCACTTACTAAAGGTGCACCTTTGACAATCTGGATTTCTTTGAGACAGTCTTCTCATCTGTAAAACAAGACAGTGATTCATCTTTGAAGCTTGTTGTAAGAAAAATAAGTAACATACAAGGGCTGGCAAATGATAATGAGAGAGGATATCAGTCTTCAAAGAAAAATGGATCAGATACAGTGAAGGACCTTGTTTAGATCATGCTAAGGAGAATGCACCTTATTTTGCAGTTAATGGAGAACTATTAGAATGATTTTGCATGGAGAAGGGACATAATTGTATGATTTAGAAATGCAACGTTAGTAGAGTGTCTTCAGAATTGGCAGTGCGAGACCAAGAGGCATGATGTTGCAGTGTTGGGAGATACGAGCCATTCAGTTAAGCCTGATATGGACAGAAACCATGGATTTGATAACTGGCACTTAAAATGTTTTCTAAACTTTACATCTAGATATTTAGTCAATTCTCAAAATATAGACAAAAATAAATAAATTACTGTTAATCACTTTTATTGATGTTTTGACCCAATTTCATAGAGTTTGGCTTTTCCTTATGTTACAGAACAGACCACACACACACAGGGCCAAGGGGGTCACCATATACTATTACCAAAAGGACCTCCTACTGGGCTCAATTGTCCGTTGCCATGGGAAAGATGTCTCTCAATGCCAAAGATTTGTGAAAAGGAAAGGAAATGTTTGTTTAATACTATACAGACTTAAAGTAGTGACCTAATGTCTTCATTAAAATATCAAAGTCCTTTAGGATATCCACAGACGCCCACAGTGCTTCCTATCTCCCTCCTGCCATAATTCAGGGTACCATAACTCAGGAAAAGAATCAAACTCCAGGATCCAGGCTTCTGATACCGTCAGCTGTGTTGCCATCCAGGCAGGATCTCTAATTAATTCAAAGCCATGTGGCACCTTCTCATGGCAAGTTCTTTCACCTTCTTCCAGGCAAAGTCTCTCCTGCTTCCCAGGCCATGCAGCCAAAGGGAGCACCCCAAAGCCAAGTGGTCCTCTTCTACCAAAGCTGCAGGGGTCCCCACTCCAGCCAAAACCTCATGGTTCTTCTCTCCACCAGAGCTGCAGGGTTCTGCACTCTGGTGAAACCACGTGGATCTCCCTGCAAAGCTGCGGGGAGGGTGGGGGGGTCACCACTCTGGTAAAGCCGAGTAGCAGTTTTCTGCTAAAGCCTCATGGTGATTCCCCCTCATAGGGTTGCGGGAGTCTCTACTCTGGCCAAAGCCGTGTGAGTTCTCTTTCTCCTAAGCTGCGGGGAGGGGGTCCCCACTCTGGCAAAGCCGTGTGGTACCCCCCTCAATGGTTGCCGTGTCTGGGTTTAAGTCCCCATGCCAGTCTTCCTCTGTACCCCCGTTTCCGACTCATCCTACCATCAGCTACACCTGCCAGCATTCCTGTATTATTCCAAGTTTACTGGGCTGCCATCGTGAGTCTAGGCAGTTGTGGCCCCATGTCCTGGAGCCAATCTTCTCCAAGCTCTCATGCAGGTGCTGTCACCTAGGGGAACTGCCCCCCAGTTACATCTTGGGGGCAGTCCCTTTCCATCCATCCAGTCCCTGGCTTTCAGCATGGTCACAGCTATTTAACATATCTATGCAACCAGTTAAAGGTTATAGACATGTTAAATGACCATGCCATGGATTAGCTGCAAAACTGTGGCTGTAGAAAACAGCTCTGCATGTTCCTGCTCCATGTGTCCCTTCCCCCAACTCACACCTAAGGGGGGAGCGGGGAGGACATCTTAAATGTCTTTCTAATATTTCCTGGACACCTTGAGTTCTGGCCCCCGTTCCAAATCCCTATTTGGGGCTCCCCTCTTGGCTGCACACTGTTTCACTTAGATTTATTGCTTCAGGGGTGTATGATTTGAGGAATAACTGCTTGCTAGAGCTACCAAGAATAGAAAAGGGGGTGGGGGAAGAAATCAACTGATAAATAGGAGTCAGAGAGTCTGGGAAAAGAAACTTAAGTAAACTTTATTTTGTGGCCCAACAGACATCACTTTAAAAAGAATTTCTCAGCTGTTGACTTTGAAAAATAATTGCATTGCCTAGCTTTTAGCTTGTAGATAACCTCAACAGATAAGGAAATTATGGTTTCCTTTTACTAGTTGAATGGCTAGGATAGCCGCCTTGCAGATCGAAGAGCAGAGGGTAGGAGTGTGGAAGGAGAAACTGGTATGAAACCCATCACCACTGGCAGAAAAGCTTCAGGGTGCGTGCATGTTTGGTTTTGCCTAGGTGACGGCCACCAGCTTTTAAATGTTTTATTATTTTTGAGTAGGTGATAGATTCATATTGTTTAAAATTCAAAAAATACTAAAAGATACAGAGTGAAAAGACTTCATGTAGCCTGTCCTCTACAGTCCCAGTTCTCCTCCTCGGATAGCAATTTCTTAGTTACCCTTCCAGAGAGTTTATGTATGTACAAGAAAAAAATATTCATTTTTCCCTTTTTAAAACAAATGGCAGCATATTAAACATACTAATTTGTACCTTTGGGTTTTTTATTATTATTATTGGGTTTTTATTTTGTATTACTTGTTTTCCTTAATATATTTTGGAGACTGTTCCATATCAATAAAGAGTTGCTTCATTATTAAATACAGTTGCTTAGTATACCATGATATGCAAGTAATACCATAATTTTTGTAACTAACCCCTTCCCCACATCTATTGATAGGCATTTAGATTGCTTCTAATCTTTTGTTATTTTATGCAATGTATACCTTGTACATATATCAATTAGCACATTTCTTTTATCTGTAAGGTTTGTACCTAAAGTAGAATTGCTAAGTCTAAGTGTATGTGACTGTGTATGTTTGACAGATGCTGCCAAATTGTTCTCTGTGCAGGGGTCCCCATCCTCTGGGCTGCAGACTGGTGCTATCTGGGCCTGTTAGGAACCAGACCCCATGGTAGGGGGTGAGCTTAAGTGTAATGTGCTTGAATCATCCTGAAACCATCCCCTCCACCCCTGTCCACGGAAAAATAGTCTTCCACAGAACCAGTCCCTGGTACCAAAAAGGTTGAGGACCACTGCTAGAAGCTATACTAATTTGCATCCTCACACATGGAGTAGGCAGAGCACTATCTGACTTGAAAGGACAAAACTGTATCCTTAATTCCTATCTAGACAGAGTGAGTTCAAACTCTCTTACATCAACTCACAAATTGTCATTATCAGGGCTTTTCCTTCTATCAGAGGTGAATATACTCATCTCCTAGTTCAGTGGTCCTCAACTGGGGGTGGTTTTGTCTCCCAGAAGATACTTGGCAATGTCTGCAGACATTTCATTGTCAGAGCCCGGGTGTGGAGGTGCTGTGGGCATTAGTGGGAAGGAGCC
>PVKU01009340.1:0-62978 GCA_004027475.1 Anoura caudifer
GAAATGTTAAAGGGACTTATCTAAGAAAAAGAAGATCAAAAATAGGACAGTAAAAAGTCAGCAAACTCACAGATATTAACAACCACACCTAAAACAAGAGCAACGAACTAGAACAGGAAAAGAAACACAGAAATGGAGATCGCATGGAGGGTTAACAATAGGGGAATGGGAGGAGGAGAGAGGGGGAAAAGGTACAGAGAATAAGTAGCATAGACGGTGGGTAGAAAATAGACGGGGGAGGGCAAGAATAGTGTGGGGAAAAGTAGAAGCTAAAGAACTTATAACACATGGACATGAACTAAAGGGGGGAATGTGGGTGGGAGGGGGTGTGCAGTGTGGAGGGGAATGATGGAGGAGAAATGGGACAACTGTAATAGCATAAACAAAAAAATATATTAAATCTATGGCCATATCATCCTTAACGTGCCTGATCTCGTAAGAAAAAAATATATTAAAAAAAAGAAGTATACAATGCCCAGCAATCTCTTTTTTGGTGATCTTAGGAGTTACTGCCCAGTTCCATTAATTGATTACAATGGCAAAATGGTGAAGTCCCCTGCTCACATCCCTTCTTCATTTATTGGCTAGAATACTGTTATAAAGAAGAATTTTCTCTCATCAACCATTTTATCATGCTGAGGTGATCTGTACAAAAACATAGGATAAATGTTTATTTCCCTTTATATACCAGTTTTCAAAATAACAAGTTAATTTCTGGTATCACTCAAAAGTCACACTGAGGTTTGTGTGATTTGTCCTCTCAGAATCACAGTGAACTCTTAGCCCCCCCAAAATTGATGTTTCTGTTCCAGTCCACTGTGGTTATTTTTATTGCCCTTTTCCTTTACTTTTTTAAAGAGATTTTATTTATTTATTTTTAGGGAGAGGGGAAGGGAAGGAGAAAGAGAGAGAGAGAAACATCAATGTGTGGTTGCCTGTTGCTTGCCCCCAACTGGGGATCTGGCCTGTGACCCAGGCATGTGCCCTGACTGGGAATTGAACTGGTGACCCTTTGGTTCACAGGCAAGAGCTCAATACACTGAGCTACACCACACAGGTGCCCTTTTACTTTTCTCAGGGTATCTTTAAATACAAATATATAGGTTGCTTCTGAATTGTGTGTCATGTACAGAAGTATTTCCACATTAAATTAGTTAACTTTTAGAACTCACATGATTTCACACTATATATATATATATATAAATAAAACTTCAAGTGAGCATCCCATATAAAATAGATTATATGTTTTAAATTGTAAGTTCTTAGGGCAGTAATATTTGTATCTCTAAACCCAACAGAATAATTGAAAAGAATAAAACTAATTGAAAAGAAAATTTAAATTCTTAATAGCTTTTAAAAATTATAAAAAGGGAATTAATGCAATGTAGGAGTTCCTTAATTATTTTGGATAAAATATTTCTTAGATTTCAGGTTTAATTTGAACTTTCAGTCCCCTTTTTTCCTTCAGGCCTCTGTCCTGCACACACTCTAAGCCGTGGTTATCCTTTAACATCTGTGAGACTATCTGTGTTCCACTTGTACAAACCTTCATGCTAATTTCCTGCATTAGACTGTTTGCCCTACTACGTACTTCAATCTGCTTCACCCTTTCCAATCTCTCACTGTTCTACAAAAAAAAAAAAAAAAGAAAGAAAGAAAGAAAAAATGTAAAAGTTTTGTAGTTCATCTGAAGATGACTGCACCACAAAGATTCTGGCATTTTGAGGGAAGATGCTAAAGAAAAGGATATTTGAAAGTGATATTTCCTCAGTAAAATAATATATTTAAACATGAAGTTTTACACAGTGATGTAATGTCATAAACGGGAGCAGAAGAGCCTGCATCCTGGGTCATTCCTATCTGCCAGGAATGAACTACAACACTTTTTTTGGTTTCCACATGTAAGAGGCAGCAATAACTGCAAATTCTTACTGTCTACACAGTCCACCTTGTAGTTTAAACATGGTACTGTCCCATGTAAAATCATCCAGATAGTTTAGATTCAAAAGGCCACAAAACACATCACTGCCCCCAAAGTTAGGCTAATATTGTCTCTAAGTTTGCAAGTGATTTAGTGCAAAAACACTTCTGATAGCTTCATCAATACTTGAGGTTTTAAAAAATATATGTATTGCAACTTAATTTTTGCATTTTCATACTCAAGAGTTGTACAAATTCATCAACCCACTGACTTTATAAAGATTACATTTCTGCCCTTCAAATGGAAGGCTGTGTATTATTACTGAGGGCAGCTCGCTGTAATTGAACTGAGGTGAAATCAGTCTAGGTTCCAATCAAAATATTTAAATAAGTTCGTGTCTGGGTGATGTGGGGAATATGACCGTTTATCCCTGGGGAGATGGCCCTTGAGGATGACAGAACAACCTGAGGTCCAACTTCTACTAAAAACGGAAGAACAAAGGTGGTGACCGGCTGCCATTTTACTAATGGATGCTTGCTCTCCACAGCTCAGCTCTGAAAAGAACAAGTGTTTCTTACCACAAGAATGAAGATTATTAAAAATAACACTGAACTAATTATAATTTCATTCATAGGATTCAAAGACCTCATAACCCCCTTTTTAGAAAATATCCATGATATATAAACAGAGCCCAACAGAAAATGCACAATCTCAAAGGTGGCTGAGGCACTTTCTAGTATCAACTCTGCAGCCGAGGTCATCATTAAGTATAAAACAAAAGTGCCACCCTGGGCCCCAATATACACTACCACCAAGGGGCAGTCACCTTGATATGCAAACGTCAGAAAGGTAGCAGAGTTTTTCAGAAAGAAAAACCTGCTGTGTTAGGTGTGTCAGGAAGGCAGCCACAGAAGCATATGGCAAAGCAGCCATCTGCACGGATTTACACGGTCCTAGAGATGATTTTCGGAGAGTGGAGAATCTGTGGACCAAGGCCTCTGCTGCCCGCACAGCGATGAGGGGCGCACTTCACACCTGCTGCCACAGCACAGAACCGAGTCATCAACCACCCGTTAGCTTTCCTTTCCCTCATTTCTGTCTCTTGTCCAGTTGTGCTTAATTTGCATTCTGGCTTAGATAATTTGCTTCAGTGACCTGGTGCTCTCCCAAATCTTAGCCCGGCTGGTCCTGGCATATTGAGTTGAACCATGTGAAACGGCCAGTACAGGCACACCTCATTTCACTGCACTTAGCTTCGCTGTGCTTCACAGATGTTGTGTTCTTTACAAAACTGAAGGCAAGCCCCTCCACCAACAAAAAGATTAGGAGTCACTTTATTGTGGTGTCTGGCACGGAACCCACAGTATCTCTGAGGGCTTCTGATATGTGACCACTTTGACTTTCAAGAATGGCAATGTCACGTGGTACAGGCTGACACTCGGTATTATTATAGTGCTTACTACCCGCTGTCCTGCAGCGCAGGCACTTCAGGAGAAGAGCCGGATAGGGTTCCCACCTGCGTGCACTCAGGCGAACACACACACAGATATAAATATACATACACAGACACACACACGTGACTTAAGGGAGGCACTAAAGAGTAGCTTTTTAATCTTGTACATCCATTGGATAAGCATATTATATAATTATACATCCACATCCACAAAGGCACAGTCTACTTTGCAGTTACCAAAATTAACGTGACTGACAACCTATAGGTTCAGCATAATGATTTCTGGGCAATGAAAACAGCTTGGATGACATACTGCCTATCGCTATATAATATTACTATACTTTTGGAGTGGCCACATCAATATTCTATTTAGGACTGTGCTACTGCCCAGAACTCCTCCCTTCCCAGAAGCAGACTGCTCCTCTGCAGCCGGCTGCCTAGGAAGCTTTGGGAGGTCCCGGAACCGACACTGGAGATGTGCTGAGCGGCTGGCTCTGTAATGCCACGGTCAGAAAGTTCAAGTAGGATTTTCAGGGAGCTCAGCCTTAGTACATTACCTTTGCTGGGCCTGAAATTCTTTTCTGGAGCTTAAAAATCCAAAGAATCCTCCACCTACCAATAGCGCTCCCCCTTTACACCATTCAGCATGAAAACACTAGTCAACCCCCGGCTGGTCATGTTTAGCCTTTTCCAACTCCCAGAATGCTGTCCCAGAGACTGACAACCGCAGCTATGGCAGACGGCAACTTTTCATAGCACCTCATGGAACTGGACTGCTTTTCTGTTTTGGAGAAACGGCCAGTGGGACTGAGGGTAGGAGCTTATAGGAATCGTCTCCTCAGCCTGATAAAGTAGATCGTAGCAGGCCCAGAAATCCATAGCAATTAAAGGGCAAATACAAGTTAAATATAGAATTTGTACATCTATTGTGCATTATAATCAAAGATCTGATCTCGTTAACAAATCATTAATTATTCCTTATCACTAACATCCCTGTGAAGCAGTAGGTAAGTGATGGGACATTACTAGGCCATTGAAATTAAAACTCGGGACAATGGCTGCCAACCATCATTTGTTTATCTGTAAATGCAGAGCTGGCGACTTGGCTTACCACACACAGGCAGAGGTCAGTTTTTGAGGCCTGGTGCAGGTCTGTTTCAAAACCACACGACTACACTCAGAAAGAAACAAGGGAGATAACGATTTCTTGGTCAGTCCCTCAAAACTTAAAATAATGCTCTGATAACTCAACTCAAAAAATATTCACGGAGAATGTAATGGGCTTATTATAAAGGACCTAGCAGAGAATGAAATTTTAATGGTTTGAAAGTTCTGACTCATTAGATTATATCTTAGAATTATAATGATAAATTATTCCTTCTAGGCCAGTTATCAATTTATAGTATCTCAGCACCAAATGTACCACTTCCCCCTTGCTTTGTAAGGGTAAAGCCAGACTCTGCAAACATCTCTTTTGCCAGCTGGCAGAGGGTTAACTCTGTCCAGCTCCGCCCACAGATCGGGACAAAGCTTTGACCACAGAGGTCAGCAGTGATCCTGTAGGGGAAGGGCACTTCCCTGCAAGCAGCTCTGGCCTGCCCGGCCTGGGGGAATGGAGGACAGCTTGCACAGACCAACCCGGACTGTCACCTGCCCTCCAGTTTCGGCAGGGGACATCAGAGCAACTTTAGCCCCATCCTTCCAGGGTGTCGGGACTAGTCCCAAGCTGCTCACAGGCAACAGCAGGCCCTCGCCCTTTGGCAGGTTTTCTCCCCACACACAGGCTGGGTGTTTCCTTACCAGCTACCCCTCTTCGAAGGGGTCTCATCTCGGAGGAGGGCCTCTCCCAGTGGTCATTCCTCCATTAGCCACTCACCTCACCCTGGACAAGTGCTGATCTTGTTACTTCCGAACCCCTAGGAGTCTCTTTCACCCCTTTTAGTAGTTAACCACACAGATCTACGTTGCTTTACCTATCTGTACGTACACTGAAAACCACATACCTTGAGACTCATTCTAATGTACTCCGTTTTCTTATTTGTAACTGGGAGAACCACTTCGAGTACTCCGGTCACTGTTATTTTAGACCCTTGAACAGATACTATTTACTATAAAATTGAATAAATAAAAATGTACACATTTATGTCCCTAATTTTTTTGGTTCAACAGCATAAAGGTAAAGACTGAATATCTGACTACATAAAAATTATACTTATCTCTCCTGCAAGGAACCAGAAAATAAAAAAAAAAAAAACAAACAAATAAACTGTAAAAAGTATTTATATCTCTCCATTTAAAAAATACCAATAGTACAAAGTAAAGAACTTGATACAGAAAAAGAGCCACACTGGGGGTAGGCAAAATGGATGAAGCAAGTTAAAATACAAACATAAAGTAAGTAAGTCATGAGAATGTAACGTGTAGCATGGTGACTACAGGTTAATAATACTGTACTGCATGTTCGAAAATTATTAAGAGAGTAGATCTTAAAAGCTCTCACCACAAGAAAAAATTAAATTTTTAAACTATGGTGACAGATGTTAACTAGACTCATTGTGATGATCATTTTGCAATATATACAAAAATCAAATTATTATGTTGTACATCTGAAATTAATATAATGTTATGTCATTTATACCTTAATAAAAATAACAATAAACACAAACAAGACACTTATAGAAGAATTAAAAAGTGGTAAACACAAGAAAAAGAACCTAAAGAGGTAAAATGCAAATTAAAGTAACAATAGATATCATTTTCACCAATCATATTGTCAGACAAGAAAATATTATTAACACCCTCAGACTGAAGAAGTATAGAGAAGCAAAGAGCAAAGGAGTAACCGATACAACTTGATTAGAGAATAATCTGGTATAGCCATCCAAATTTAAAATATGTATAAACTTTGACATTGGAGTTTACTTCAGGAAGTAATTCAACAAAATATTCATAAACAAATATGAGCAAACACACAGAGGTGGCAACTGTAATAGTACATCTGTAATAGTAAAAACTGAACACAAATATACAAATTATGTTTCAGGGGCATGATTTTCTTAAAGTTTAACCTGTGTGGGCTTTGTTGAACTTGTTGAATCTGTAAATTTATGTCTTTCGTCTAACTTGGTAATGTTTCAGCCATTACTTCTTCAAGTGTTTTCCTCTTCTCTGAGATACCAGAAGGTCTCTGTGAGACCTTTTGAAATTGATCCTGGACTATTGCTGAGAGAAATTAAAGAAATATAAATAAATAGTGTAATTCACAAATTGGAAGGCTCAATATTGTTAAGATGTCAAGTCTCACTAAATTTATCTATAGATTCAATGAAATTCCAGTAAAAATTCCTGCAGGAATTTTTTAAATAAAAACAAATTTAAGTAGGTTCCATTTTTTTCAATCAAACTATGAATAACCTAGAACAGTCAAAGCATTTTTAACAGAAGAACTACGTTGGAGGACTTAAGCTACTGAATGTCAGTACTTACTCTAAATTTAAAGTCAGAAAGAAAGTGTGGCATTGGTGAATGAACATATAGATTAATGAAAGAGAAGAGAAATTCCAGAAATAGGCCAACATTTAAGATCAACTGATTTTCAAAAAAAGCAATTTAGTGGGGGCAAAAGAGAAAAATGTTTTCAACAAATGTTGCTGGAACACCTAAATTTCTGTGTGTGTGTGCGTGTGTGCGCGCGCGCGCACGCGTACTGTGTGCATATATATGTACACACACACATTTATTTAAAAGGCCTTTCAAAAATGATTTCTGTATTTTCTATTTTGTTTATAAGTATATAGAAAAGCTACTGATTTTTGAGTATCTGTCTTCCTGATACTGGGGGTTGTATTTGTTTTGAGAGTCTAGCCCTATCTTTGGCAGTTTCTCTTCACAGATACAACGTGATGGCAAGCTTCAAGGTTCCCAAAACCCACAAAAACCTGTGCTGCTGTACTGGAAGGATTGTCAAGGGCCCTGCAGTCACTGACCCCTCAGTGCACTACAGGAAATAACCTGAAAGCCAAAGGTGTAAGAACAGAGCTCTACGTTCACTGACATCATACAAGCACTCAGGTCCTCTGGTGGACTTGGGCTCTGGGAGCTTTCAGTTGGACTGGTTTGCACCAAGAAATCCACTAGTACTTGCTGTATCATCAGAGACCAAAGTGTAGCGAAATTAAAAAAGACTCCAACACCCTTTCAAAAGAGTCTTGGAAACTGTGTTTTCTAAGGAAGGGAATTCCCATGACAAGGAATCTGCAATCAAGTTCACAAAACACTTCAGTTCACTTCTTGATGAGAGAGCTGCTGAATCATCAAATGTTCTGCAGCTTTCTCAAGGAATTGGACTAGATGTGCTCTCTTGTTTCCTTCTGATACAAAATTGTCTGAACTTAGAGAATTTAGTATGTTAATCAGAATGACCCTGGAGCACAAAGACATAAAGCACAGCGTGGGGAATGGAGTCCGCATCGTGAAAACTACGTACGGTGCCAGGTGGGCACAGACTACCTGGGGGATCGCTCCGTAAGCTACACAAGTGTCTAACCACGATGCTGTACACCTGAAACTATTATAAAATAATATGCAATTAAAACTGTAATTGAAAAAAGAAAGGCCTACAAATTGGAAGGAACCATCTTGCAGAGCTGTCAGAAAACTTCAGACCAAGATTATTTAAAAATCCAAAAATAGGAATGTCCTATGCAAAAAAATGAATAAATAAATAAAAGTGGTGGGGGTGGGATTTGCCACTGGCAATGCAATGCTAAAATTTGTCACTGAGTTTACTGCACTCGGGCAGCCTAGGAACAAGAAATCGAGAAAACTAAAACTTGAAGTAAAACTGAAAACTAAATCAAGGTAACTAATACATACACTAAGATGGTTGGCAGAGTCTTATGCCAATGTTTCATCATATTCTAGACCAAAAAAAGTGGTATAATGACTTCGTATTACATTCCTCTAAGATACAGGTCGCCAACTGCCACAGATGTTATATTTAGCTACTGAACTCAACTGGACATAACGCAAGTCCATGAAGCTGGATACGTGTCAAGAATATGCTATAGAGAAACGACAGTAGCCTGGGAAGCTGATATGAGGGGTCCATGAGGAGGGATGGCAGAAAAATATGTAAAGATGCTCAGCTTCCAACACATGGCATAGCTGTGGACTACTGGAACCTACAGAAGCAGATAGAACAGCTGGGGTAGAGCAGGCAAAATAAGAAAAGCAAGTTCAAGTGGCAGCAACAAACACAAGCACTCTATAGTTAGAATAAGGATAAATCACATTAATAATTTCATAGAACCCTACAATTTTAGATGGAAGTGGCCTTAGAAATAACCTTGTCCAACTTGCTTGTTTTATGGAAGAGTAACCTAAAACCCGTAAGTGTAGTGAATTAACAAAAAATGATGGCAAATTAAAGTTATTTTGGGAGAACAAGGATGGGATTACATCACCAAACAGGCCTATAATGCAAGTGTCAGATCTCTGTTAAAAATGATAAATCTGTTCCAGAACATAAATTATTTACAAGCAAAAACAAAAGGGTAAAAATTTCCATTTGATCTGAGCTTCGTGTGTTGATTCGGTTACAATGAGAAACAAGGTAAGAAACATACAGAAATCCATCCAATTATAAATAAAGTAACTACAAAAAACTGGGTGTTTTAGTATATTTTTACATAAACTCTCTAGGAACTAATGTGCTTTACCACAAACAGTGGGTATAAGTATGTGTAGTAAAAAGAATATCCTGGGCTTTGGGAGCGGGGGAATGCATCTGGATTCAAATCCCTCCCAAGACAGATAATCTTAAGGAAGTTACTTATTTTTTGTATCAGCCCACTCGTACATAAATTACTGACAGCAAGACCTACCTCCTAAGGTTCTTAGGAAGGTTTTCTAAAGTAGCATCTGCATACACAAATATCCTATTAGTTAGCAATGCCTCAAGAAGAGCTATTTCCTTTCCTTATTCTTCTATAAACATTTCTAGTAACAATAATCACCACTAACATTCAACTAACACTTGCATGTCAGGCACTTTCTGAGTGCTTTCTACACACTGATTTACTAACTGCTCACAATAATTCTGTGAGGCAGGTGTTGTCATTATTCCTATTTTTATTGTAAAGACACTGAGGCACTAAGCATTAAGGCCACACAGTTCCTTTGCGGTGATGTCAAGACGGAAACCCACGCAATCCAGAATACAGTGGAACCTTAGTTCTTCAAGTTCGCTCATTCTGGAAGGCTGTGTGAGAAGTGATTTGATCGAAAACCAAATCATACTCATACAGGTGCGCTGTCCCTTTGCTGCCTGAGAGACAGGTGACTGACAAGACAGGTGTTAGCATGAAAGGGTTGTCGGGTCTAAAACTGAAGTTTTGTTTGACAACCAAGACTTTTTTTTTACATGAACAACTCAGTCAAGAAACAAATTCTTCGAGATGGCAGACATTTGAGAACCGAGGTTTTACTGTCATGAAATTCTGGTAAAAAGGCTGAGGGAACTAAAGAATTAGCTTGGAGAGTAATATAAATGTCATTTATTCACTCTGACTAGTTCCTGTTATCCCTTCCACTTTAAATACAAAGAAAATTATGATTTGTACATTAAGGTAGTTTAATGGCAAGAACTACCATCGATACTTAATTAAAATAACGAAAGGATTCCATAGTACACTGTGTTTTTCTACGCTGGCTATGAATGAAAGTTATGTATAAGCCTTAAAAATAACACGGATGCCCACGTTCCACCCCCTACTTTCTGAATATGAGCTGTAGGGTGATGCTCATGTACTTTGAATGCACTCTGCGTAAGATCTTGGTGCACAGCCCGAGTAAAGAATTACATTTCCAAACCCAGAAGCTGTAACGGCGATGCAAGTCAAGTAGCATCTGGAACCAGGTGATTTTCAAGGTAAAATTTCAAGCGAGAAGTGCTGGTGGAAAGCTGCATTAGTGCAATGAGAAGAATGAGTGAGTGAGTAAGCCGCTGGGTAGGAAGGCAGGGTTACATCCCAGCGCCAGGATGGCCTGGTTAGAAAAATGAGGCAAAGCGAGGAGAAAGGCAATCTCTATGCCGCCCCAGCAACTCAGCAACACCATCGGACGCCTGGTTTGTAAACTATGGAAATATGTACTCTTCTGTCATTGCTTACCCTTGCAAACAGCAAGACGCTTTCCTCCTTATTGTTGGTACTTTGTTTTATATCCTGTGACTACTGCTAGTTTTGCTACTAATTTTGCAGTGACTTTTTCCTAATCTTGCTGATAAAACATGAGAGATTTGGCTTAACTTTCTTACCTTAAAATTTAGGAAATAAATTCATTATAAAATGATCCTCAGCCAACATCAACACATCCATTAAGTAAAATATGGACGGTTAGGAAGCACACGAAGCATCTGGAGGACCCTTTTCATGACAGCAAACCTCAGCAAAATGAAGTCAAATATAGCGACAGATAAAACTCGAAACGCTCTTTTTCAAAGAATTAAAATATTCCTTAGGTAACATCTAACTGAGGCTCCCATATGGTGGTATTATAATTGAACTAATAAAGAGGAACATTATTGTTTTTTAAGATCAGAATAGCAGATAAGCAATTTAATCTAACAAACCCTTGGAGTTCTTATCCATTTTTATTTTAATGACTATTTATTGAGAATTGAATGGAATCTGTGGATCCTTTGCCCAGAACAGAAACACAAATGCACACAGAGAAAGCATCATCCACGTATTATCAGTGCGGTCGTGCACCTCGGCTAGATTCTGAAGAATCCTAGTGTTACAGTATTTCTGAAGACTCACTGTGGGGAAATTCATTTTCTCCCATCTAAACATTTCACACCACAGAGGCAAGCCACTTCACAACGGCAGAGCTGTGGGGTCTCCACACACTCTCATCTCCAGAGCGCCAGCACGTTCCTGAACAATTCAGTAGATGTCCAAGGTGACCTTGCACTTGCTGACTTGACCCTCTCTTTGTTCAGCACCACTTCTGAGTCTTTCTCATTTGTAACACAAGATGACTGTGTGAAATGGTGAAAACACGCTCATTTAGAGTTGGAAGATAGATATTCAAGACCAGGCTTGATACTTTTTAGCAGTATGACCTTAAAAACATTTAACCTGTGCCCTCATTTACTGTCTAAGCTTAATCCAACTTCACAAAGCTCTAGTCAGTACGGGGCAAAGCTTCAGTTTTCTCATCTGATAAATGGACATGGGAACGGCAGTTGATAGGGTTGGAAGATTACATAAGACAATGCAGGTAAAGTGCACAGCCAAACGCCTGCACAGAGTAAATGCTCGGTAACTCCGGCTATTACGGTGCCCTGTAGGGTGCTAGGTACTGGGTAGAACATCTGTCTTGCAGGGTGAGAGGGATATGTGTGAAGTTGGAATAAAAAGCACATTAAGTGAACGCAGTCCCCCTTTCCCTTTCTGTTGACAGGAGGAGGCACGGGGACACAGGTAAATCAGCGACACGCTGAGTAGAAGCCAGAGAGGCTGCCCTGAGGAACACCCTCCCATGCTCAGGGGCTGTGAGTCCCTCTGTGGGACCTGCCTCACATGGAAGAGAGCTGCCTCCCTCCAGTCCCCACCCCTTCTCAGGGCACCGATGACTCGATTCCAGGGACTGGCTGACATGAGGGCAGAAAGGCCAAGCCCTCAGCCCTAATCCAGGACAAGTCTGAAGGGCCGGCCCAGCTCCCGAGTTCCCTGAGAGGAGCTTCCTGGGCCACTGAAATGCAGTTCCACTTCTCCCCCTGCCCAGTCCTGCTTCTTTCACTCCCTGCAGGTATTGATCCCAGAATCCGCCTGCATCCAAATCTGTCTCGGAGTCTGCTGCCTGGGGAAATGACTTATGACACTTGCCCAAAGTCAAAAAGCTAATGAGAGATCAAAACGGGATTTACTACAGATGTGCCAGCGTAACTCCGCAATTGCCAACTGGGCAGAGGAGACCAAGCGAAGGGACGGACCGACGGCTCTGTTAGGTGACGTTATAAACAATGCCCTAACCTGGTCCAAAAGGGCCTTATTTTGTGGATCCAAATAAAACCGAAGAATGTCTATCGAAGTTGGGCTGACGCGAAACAAGGCAGCATCCGCCCCTCTGCGGAGGAGAAAAGGGGAGGGTTATGAAGAAGGGGAACTTCCTGGGATGCTTTTGATTTCCCCGCAGAAGCAGAGAGACTAACAGGGCAAAAGGGCTCTAAAAAGAGAATGGTTCTGGTCTTTTATTTTGTGTGAGAGGAACTGTGACCCAGGGGGACCCTTCATTGACTGAGGGTACGAAGTAACAGAGCCCAGCCCAGGCCTCTTCATGGCCAGGGTCCTCCAGCTTTGCCTTCAATGTGTGATTCTGACATTTTACGTAAAGTGTAATGCCCAGAAGATTCCCACCTACTCCGACCTAAGTGCAGAGTGTGTTATAAAACTAAAGGTGACTTGAATTGAACACCAGTGTCACCCCCCCTCCTGTCAGGGCGGATAGTGGGGATCTGGCCAGGTGAAGAATTTTCACAGAATGGCCTTCCCAGCAGTCAGAATTCGTTATCTGCACCTCCAACTACATCAGCAATTAAAGTCCTCAAATACTGGAACTTAATGGTCTTATCTCAAAGTGAGGTAGTAACTATTATCTCATTCCATAGGATGCCATAAAGACTAAATGTTGAAAGGTGCTGATCCATTCTAAATGCCCCGTAAACAAACAGCTGGGCATTCCGCACGGCCGCTTCCCGCAGGTTAACTCTGTAACGGGTTAATTCTACACGGAACTGACTGGAAAGAGCCTGAGTAACACACAGAACATTTCGATATCTGTTTCTAATCAGGAGAGCAAGATTTAAACTGAGAGCTATTAATTTAATAAAAACATTTCAATCAAATAAGAAAGGCTTTGAAAAATCCCTGTGGTAGGCAAGTTTACTGCCAAGCAATCTAAGATCTTTAATGAAAAAAACAAACAAAAAACAGTGTGATGGATGGGAAGTTAAAAGAAAACTACAATGACCTTTATAATATTTTATAATTATTCAAATAAAATAGGACAACCGTAATAAATAAGAAAAATATTAAGGCCATTTTACACATTTTAAACTGCTTCTAATAGGTACTGACTATATCATTCATTTTTATATACTATTTCTTGCTTGCTACAAATCTCATAGAATCTGTCTTTCTTTTGGTTCAGTGAAATAATCGTAAATATAATTTGCTAAGAATTATATTTTGCATTACCACATCTAGTCTTTTACCCCAAATGCTCCAAGACCAAACTTGGTCCCACAACACTTAAATATTTAACATGTTTGAGTGTGTTTTATTTGCTGTGCTGGGGAGAGCTGAGGGGCACCATGCCAAAGCCCCTCCCACAGCTCAGCTCAGCTGAGGGTTTCCCTGGAGTAGGAAACAGCAGGAAACAGGCATTAGGGCCGCTTGACAGGCAGTACTAAGACCCTTCGATCCTTTCATCAATTCCCAAGGCTTCTTTGAAAAATCTCTATTTCCACTTTGCCACAGCATTTTAATTTCCCCTTTTCTCTTAACCTGTTTCCTCTTTTCTAGTCACAGTAGTCATAATTTGCAGATGAAATTAATATATAGAAGAAAAGACATACGGAAGGAAGTGAAAGAATATCAGAATTTCATATGAAGATAAACGTGGTTAGAAAAGGGATGGTAACAGTACTAGCCTAGGTAACTAAGACAATGCAGTAGAAACTGATCTGCCTAGCAACCAGCCAATGGCTTGGGTGCAATCAGTCACCCATTCATAAACTTATGATGTTCCTATATTTATGTGTAGACACTTACATTCAGCTATGGGAAAATTCCAGAGAAAAGCATTTATGTTTGCTTTCCTTGCAGGAAAATACAAAATACAAGAGAATATTGTTGAGAAATTACACAACACATGTTGGATGAAATCAGTGGTTTTCAAAATAAGTAACTCCCTTCCAATGGGAACATCTTAAGAGTTTTCATGAAAGCATGAATAGTTTTAAGACACAGTCAGTGTAAAGGAATTCATTTCTGGATGCTAAATAAGCAATTGACCACCTTCCTTAAAAGCGTCAGGGTAGAAATGATCTCTCTTCAAGAAAAACAATCAGATGTAAGATTTCTGACTCCTAAGGGAAAGTCTGTCATGTATTTTAAAAAAGTGGATAATAACGGATATGAAATAGTTATGGTAAATATTTTATTATTATATTAAAAATAATAAAAGCTTAACTTTAAATGTCAATAATCATAATATCCCCCAAATTCTATCATTTACAAATGTTTAAACTTACAAAGTTTTAGCTGTCAACATAAAAATGTGCAAGGGATTAGAAATTTCTTGATACTCATCGAGGCAGGGTAAGCAAAAGAGTTTGAAAGCCACCGGACTAAACAAACAGCTCAAAGTTGCATTAACCGCCCATTTCCTAACGCCAAGACTGTGAGCATGGAGCCGCACCTGTCAGCCCCAGACTGTCGGGAGTGACAGGAAGAGGTGGGCCGAACTGACGCGCCCTTTGTAGAGGGGGGGAGATTGGAGCAGGGCGTCACCAACGATAAGCAGGGAACTGGTAGAGCTGAGAGGCAGGAGCCCAAACATGCCTGCCGAGCCGCCACGTGCGGAGGAGGGAAAGTGTGTGTGCCCCAGTGCAAAATGCAAAGGACAGGGGTCTTCAGGGCACAAGTAGCCTGCATTCAAATTCAAGTTTTACCACTTTTTGGCCCAGTCACTTGGAAGAAGTTACTTTCCATTTTGAATGTCAAATAAGAGGAAAGAAAGTGCTTTTTAAACATAAAGTGATAACACAGGTTAGTCATTAAGTCCTTTTCCACTAGGAGCCACTGACCTGTGGCAGTCTGCATAATGGTCAAAAAAGCTTGAGCTGTGGAACCCACAGACGGTGCTTGGCCCAAACCTGCATTTCCTGGAGCCACGAACTCGGCCAGGTGGCCAGGCCTTTCTGAGCCCTTTCTGTGCCCTCTCTGTGCCCCGCTGCCTAACCCGTGAAGCGGGGATGACCGAGATGCCCACTGTCGAAGGTGGCTATGAGGGTTGCGTGAGTTAATACATGTAAAGAGCTTAAAATTGTGCTCAAAAGAATTAGTACCTTTATTATTGTTGTTCTTACTCCCTGATTCTCAGTGTTAGAGATCAAGAGATTACCAACACTAACAAATATTTGTTGCGTTAGGAGCCAAAGGTGGGGTGGGGGTGGGGCAGCTAAGTCTATACCAGGGTTTTAATAATAAAAGCCTCTCCAGAAAATAATAATAATAATAATAGTCTCTAATACAGCTCCTTGGTTTCACAGTAAAAAATATGTGACAATGATCCAATGAAGCCCTCTGCTCTTATAGCTACCACAGTAACAGTATATCCTTTTCCTTTGCTGAAAGGCTGAAAACCCCAAAAGAACACATTGCAATTTGTTCTACAAAGAATATCTTGTGATGTATCAATATTCGGTAGGATTATATTTGGTCCTTAAGATGACACAGTGTTAGAAATGATTTTGCAATATGGCAGAAACATTTTGACCTCATGTAAAGAAGTTCCAACACTGAAGTACCAAAAGACACTATAAATAAAATACCCTCACCTACAATGAACACACCAACTACAGAACCAAACCAATGCGGCACCAGCCCTTTGAGCTCTGGTTGTGATTTTTCATAATTTTAAAACTGCTATTGGACTCTTTTTAAAATAGAGGTAATTCACACTTCCCCATTCATGCTGTGTAAAATGTATAATTTTTTTTAAAGAAAAAAATTAGTGGTCCAGCTCCACCTCTGACTTTTCAAATCATGTTCTGGACAAGTTGCATAGTTTTTCAAAAATTACTTTATAAGTTAAAAGTTTTAATATAAAGCTATCTTTCATAAGTCTTGGCTAAAATCTTGACCAAACTCTGAAAATACAAATCTCAGACATGTGTTATTTTAAGAAAAGCATTTAAAAACCACATTTCAACTTTTAAAAAGAGGTTTGGGTAACTATGACACAGTGTAACGTGCCAGAGAAATTGTACTACTTTCTAACTTCATTTAAGCATTCTATTTGAGTTGAAACTCAGGATATGTTCAATATCCTTGAATTTTGTGAACAAATACCACGCATTGAGATGCAATTAGGAATTTTAAAACTTACAAGTATGTCTGGCCAAGGAGTAGTTGGATCCACCACTAGTCAAACCAAATCCCTCAGGAATTTGACTAGAGCTTCGCGGTCTGGTCAGCAGTTTAGGAGGTTCGATTTCGGCCCCAAATTCAGCTCCTATCACTCCCAGTAAAACAATAGCGGTGGCTTGCTTCCTTCTTTCCTCATAAGATGTGGAAATTTTTTTCATTTGTGGGACACTTGATAAGCAACCTGAAAATCAAAACATAAGAATATAACTTAAAAGAATGTCAATACAAAAAGACATATGATTAGAAAAATATTCAATATTACTCATTCAGGAAAGAACAGTCTTTTCATAAGATGATATTGAGACACCTGGTAATCCACATACAGAGGAATGTATTTGGACTTCTACCTCTGATGTTGCAGAAATTCAATTCAAAATGGATCACGGCCCTAAATATAAAGACCTAAAACTGAAGAACTTGCAGAAAGAAATATGGATGCTTATCTTCATGATTTTTGGTCAGACAATGATTTCTTAGATATGATACCAAAAGCCCAAGTAATTTTAAAATATTTTTTTAACTGGACTTCATCGATATTAAAAATGTTTGCACTTCAAATGAGAATATCAAGAAGGTAAAGACAATACATAGACAGAGAAAATATTGTCGGTCACACATCTAATAAGGGATTGTATCCATAGCATATCTTATGACTCAGCAATAAGAAAATCCACCTTGAAAAATGGGCAAAGAATTTGAGTAGAGAATTCCTCAAAGATATACGCATGGCCAATATGCACAGTTAAAGATGCTCAACATCAATGGTCATCAGGAAAATGTAAATCAAAACCACAATGAGAAACGACTTCATACCCGCTGGGATGGTTGTGATAAACAGGACAAGCAATAAATAACGTCTGTTGTTCAGGATGCACGGAAATTGAAACCCTTGTGCATTGCTGGTGGGATGTCAAATGGGATAACCACTTTAGAAAAGTTTGGCAGTTCCTCAAAAAGTTTAACAGAGAGTTACCCCATGACCCAACGACTGTACTCCTAGGTATCTACCCAAGAAAAATGAAAACAAATGTAGACACAAAAACTTGTACATGAATGTTCACAGCAGCATTATTCATAATAGACAAGAAAACAATTCAAATGTCCATCAGTGGATGGATTCATCAGTGGATGAAAAGATAAACAAAATGTGGTATATCCGTCCAATAAAATATTCAGTAATAAAAAGTAAGGGAATACTGATCCATGCTGCAATGCGGGTGGACCCTGAAAACATCACACTAAGGAAAAGGTCCTTACAAAGAAACACACATTGTATGATTCCATTTACATAAAAGATCCAGAATAGGGAACTCTGTAGAGAGAGAAAGTAGATTAGCGATTGCCTAGAGGTGGGGCAGGAGCGAAATGCTTAAAGATGGCTAATGAGTACCAGTGTTTTGAGGTGATAAGTGTTATAAAATCAGATCATGCTTATATCTGCATAATTCCAAATATACTAAGAATCAATTCTACATTTTAAAAGGATGGATTTTTAAAAATATAAATTCTACCTTGATTAAGTCTCTCTTTAGAAAAGATTGCTCATCAATTTATTTGTTAATTTGCCCACTAATTTGACAAATATTTACTGAGCAGCTACTTTGGGCCACGGAATTGCAGACATAAAAATAAATAGTGCAGGTCCTCAGAAAGCTCACTAGCACCTGAAAAATGGAGAGCCCATTCACAAAGGAAGAAGTGCTGAATTGAAGACTCGACAGATAAGTAGGAGTTTTCCAGGGACTAGGAGGGGTGGGCAGTACGAGAACACAAAGGACAAGCATTTTGTCCAAATGAATCTGAATGAGCAACCAAGCATTTGAAGAAGTACTTATGACCTGGGCAAAGCTCAACGTAATTTCATGTTCAGAAGAAATACCATCCTGATACTCAAAACGTAATAGAAAACAATTTTAAATCTTTATTAAAGTATCAATAAATAGGAGGTAATTAGAAAAACTACATTCCTAAAACATGACTGTTCTTAAAATTTCTTTTCCCAACCTTTCTTTCACTAAAATACACCAAAATTTTCCTAAGACTTGGTCCTTCACTCAGTCTTACCCTTGCATGATACTTTTTATTTTTATTTTTAGTTTGGTGTTTATTATGAGATATTACAAGCATCCATTAAATTACACAGGGAATATATAAAGAATATCATGATATACATGTACACAACCAACTCTGCATAATCTTAATGTAATCTCATTCTACCAAGGAGTAATTAATGTGGATGTAACTAAAGTCTACTATGGATTGTGTCCTGACTTTACTACCCCTTCCTCATGTTCCCCAAATCACCATGATCTGACCTTACCAAATGGTTTTTAATCTATCTATTGTACAACCATATCAGTGATACCTGAGATGTTATATATTTTCTGTTCTCGAACTATGCTTGCATTCCTGGGGTAAACTCTGGATAAACCGATAAATGGATGGAAGGATGGATGTGGAATAATAGGTATGCAGGTAGATAAAGAGACCAATACACAGACTCTCAACTAAATCTGCTTATAGAGTGTTTCACATTCGTGTCCACAGGTGAGATAGGACTATAATTTTCTTTTTATATACTATTCTCATTGGCTCTTAGTAGCAACATAACACAAGACTTAAAAACTGGGTTAAGTAACTTTCTCCAGTTCTTTGGAAATAGTTAAAGGACTCTTGAAGTTTGAAGAAAATTCTCTTCTGTAATTATCAGGGCCTGTGTCTCAGGACATTCCACTCCTGGAGTCAGAAGGCAGGGGGATGAAGGTGTAGAAGAAGAACAAGGTGAAGGAGAGAATATTTGTCATCATCAACTCATTTTTATAATAGTTGCTATTTAATTGTCTATTTCTTCCTGAGTCACTTTTGACAACTTATAATTTTAAAATAAATATCTATTTCATCTAAGTCATTAAACTTATTGGTAGGAAGTTCTTTACATTATTCTCTTTAGCTTAAAAACTCTGTTACCCTAGCCGGCATGCAGTTAGTTAGAGCATCATCCCAGTGGGTCAACGTTGTAGGTTCAATCCCCAGTCAGGGCACACACATGAATCAACCAGTGAATGCATAAATAAGTGGAACAACAAACTGATGTTTCTCTCTCTCTTTCCTCTCTCCCAACAAACAAATAGACATATACCCTCTCAATTATATCAGTTGCTGTAATCCCTTTAAATATTATTTATTTGTGCCTTCTCTAATATTATTTTTCATGTCTTTCTTGATCAGTTTTGCTAGAAATATATACTTTACCAGATTTTCAAAAAAACCACTTTGATTTTGAACCTCTTATTTTATTGCTTTCTATTTCACTAATTTCTGCTGTTATTTTTCCATGTTCTATAGATTTTGTCTCTATTCTCTCTTTTTCTTTGTTTTGTTTTTGGGTTATTAGGTTGAACACAACTCATTTTCATTATTTTGTTAGGAGAAGCATTGCCAGTCACATAGTTAATATCCATTTTCTTTTCTTTTTCTCCTTTAATAATACAACCTCAATTTTAACCAAGTAACAATGTGCTCGTATCTTTTCAATGTCCGTCCAGGAACTGAGGAAGCTCCTGACTTTAAGCTTCATTCATGATTTAGTTTAAGTCCTCTATGCTCATAAGGGCCAAAAGCCTGCTTCTGGAAGCAGCTAGTGATTTCAGCCCGAATGATTGAATTTCTATTCCATTACCTGTCCACAGAGATATCTATCTTTCCAGAGCCTGGTTATGTCTCTTTGGTTTTCTATTTGTTTATTTTATCCATCATAGCTACGTATTTGGTACAGAGGGATATAAACAGTGAACTTCTGAAGCCAGCTTGATTGGAAGTCAGCTCTCCTCTTTCTGACATTACCCACCCAGCCTTCCTCATCCCTTTCAGCACGCTGCTCTCTACACGTTAATTAAATCAATACCAAAAAAGGGCCCTCAGAGTTCAGTATGCCAACCAAGGAATCACCTTCATGGGCTTCTGAATATTTTCAGATGTTTTGTTTGAATGTTTCTCCTGTTCTCTTGCTTTATCATTCTACACCACTGGAGGTAAGGTAGCCAAATGCAACAACAGGGCAGGCTCCGGGCACCAAACCGGGAGAGGCCTTGGTATGGCAAGCTGAAGACTCTTAGCCTTCAATTAAAAGGCCACTGAACAATCCTGGATCAAGGAGTGACACCGGATTCATTCACTGTCAGAAAGGTCACAATCCTAGCAGCAGAGAGGGGAGATTGTGAGGGAAAACAACACAAGTAGAGCCAAAGACAGCTCATGCAATGGTCAAGTGGAAAACAAAGTACCAGTGGTGGCAGAGGGTCATTCCTTCCACCAGCTAGTCATTCACGGCATAAAAATTGAACATCTAGACTGCATGATGCTATGCTAATATGAATTAGTGAATTAATATGAATTAATTGGGATGAGAAAAGCAAAGTCTCTGTCCTTATTGACCTGAAAGCCTACTAAACAGAAATTAGAAATGTAAAAACTACAAAATCAATGAGAACTTTATGGGCAGAGAGAACAGTATGTTTAAGAAGCTAATGCAAGTAGGAACTTGTGCATTTCTATTTTAAGGATAGGTAGTTGGGCTGGAACTCTATGAGTCAAGAGGAGAATGGTCAAAAATGAGGTGAAAGGCAGGAAAGGGCCAGGTCAGAGATGGCTCTATTAGTTTTATTCACATTTCAATTTTTATCTGTTGAACAATGGGAAGATACTCATGATAGGGTATAAGCCATAGAGTATTCTAATTAGATTTGGGGTTTTAGAAAACCACTCGGAGAGCATATGAAGAATGCTGGAAGTGAGGTGATCAGTTAGGAGGGTACTGTACAAATTAAAGGGAGAGATTAGGTTGGTTTGGCACTGGGCTGTGAAACAGGAGACGCAGGAAGTGAATAGCTTCAAGATCCATGGTGAGTTTTGGGTGGTTAATGGTAACAGTAACTGCAGAAAAAGTTCAGCTATCCTGCCCTGAATTCTTTTAAAAATCCTAATTAACTAAAACAAAACAAAATCCTTGCAAGAAAGGTAGGCTTTTCCAAAAGCTGAATAAAAAACCACCTAGAGCATGAAGCTTTAAGTGTACACTTGGAATTCCAGACATTCACCTGTGCTGGGAGGCAGAGCAGCATGTGGGCGAGACCTAGATGAGTCTAGGAAATGGAAGTGGTAGGACATTACACAGGATATAAAAAGTGGAAAGGAGTAATTGATATCAATTGTTTAATTTTAATGAAAATGTGGGGGCTGTTTATCTAGAAAACTGGGATAATAACCTCAAAGAGTAGTTACTGTTTATTTGGATTCCAAGAAAAGTTTGGTGCAACTGAGTACGGAAAAGATTTGCTGGTGTTCTAGCTGCAGTTTCTTCACTTCTGCCATGTCACACTTTATCGTTCTTTTTTAAAGGATTTTATTTATTGATTTTCAGAGAGAGGGGAAGAGAGGGAGGAAGAAAGGCAGAGCAGCAAGTCCCTTGCCTCTCACATGCCCCCAAGTGGGGACCTGGTCCACAGCCCAGGCAAGTGCCCAGACAGGGAACCGAACCAGCGACCCTTTGGTTTGCGGGACGATGGCCTACCCCCTGAGCCACACCAGTCAGGGCCACACTTCACTGTTTAAAAAAAGTTAGTCCTGGATATTTGCCATTAGCTTTTAAGTTTCATAGAAAGACAAAAGTCTAAAATGAGCCCACAGAAAATAGATTCATCTCTAAAAATACTGCAATTCTTTCATGTAAAATGTTAGTTATTACTCATTTTTCTAATTTAACTTTGTATAGTATACTTCAAATCACATGTAGGTTGTTTTATCATGGTGTTCCTCTGATGGAAAATTCCTTTACAACTTCCATGATAAGTCATATTTTGTAACAACATTTCTTATAATAAGCCTGAATTACAACGTTTTATTAACCAATGTCGCTCCAATAAATTCAACAAATAAAATAAAATGAACTTACATTATCATAAAAAATATTTAAGTAATATAATAAATTGTAATCTGGTGCCATAGTATGCATCTCTCTCTTCATGGATTTTTTTTTCCTATTTTTTTCAAAGACAAGAAATGTTCGTAAAAGTATAAGCATGCACATGTGATTATAGATTCAAGTATAACACTGACTTGTGATAGTTTATGGTAACGACAAAGAAGGAAAATGCTAAAAGCTTAGCCATACCAAGAAGAAAAAAAATCAATAATCACGGCCTGTGTGTTTAGGATGAAAATGGCCCCTAATTCCAGGCAAAGTGACATTTAACAGTTTGATCATCTGTATCCCAAAACATGTGTTTAAAACCAACTTTATTTACATACGAGAACAGACGCAAGGGGTAAGAGGTTTGTGCGACTGCATCCATGTTCGTGTGGTATGTATTTCACGCTTTACGTAGCACTCTTGAAACGGGAAGCAAACGGGGCTCCCCTTCCCCCACGTCTCAGCAAGAGCCTGCTCCATGACAATAGTTCAAAGGAAAGCTCCATTCTGCACTTGCTCTGATTGTTCTGTCAGCTGACCTCTGCAGAAGGGAATTGCTAACCGCCGCCTCGCTCCTTCGCTGACAAATGAATGATCGCAGCTCCATCTATTTTCACTATGGCTGCCTCTGGCCCAGGTGCTCAGACCGAGAGCCCGGTGTGACATCTTAGATCAAGATGAATTGGCACAAACTCCTGATCCAAGATTGTTTTATACCATTTAATTTAGTTTCTTCCCCTGCTTGGATGAGCACAGCTCTGGTTATGGATTTCTATTCTAATGTACTGAAGCAGGCCCTGAAAGAAGCCAATGAAGCAGCTGCCGGAGCAAGGGACTGCGGGGATACTGATCAATAGGCAAGGCATTGACCCCAGCCGTTCAGCCTCCGCATCGGCCACAGCGTGGAGGGGGAGGGGGCGCGGAAGCACACACAGGGGCTGCTTCCAGTAGGAAATTAAACAACGGGGGCATTTGCGGAGCTCCGCCCCCACTCTGGCCCCCCAACTTCTCTAGGTTCCTTTTGTTTAATTACCTCAATCTTGTCTTAACTCCCACTCCTCAGGAAAGAATTAAGACTTTAGGGAAGTTTTAATAATGTAGTTGAAGACAGCCATTCGTAAATTGTATCCTTAAGCTAACAGAATCATAACAGGTGCCCTCTGCTAAGTGGCCAAAATATGAAATCTTAATTAGCTGTCAAGTACATCACTTGGTGTAATTTAAAGTTTGGCACGTGCACAGGCTCATAAGAACACTGTCCAACCGGCTAGGAGCAGTACTGATGCTGAAATTCTATGGTGTGCAATTTTTATCAGCACTCAGGTCTGAAAAGATGATAGTTCTTTGTTAACAGGTAGGAAGGGAAGAGCAAGAAAGGCCCCCCGCCTGAGACAGACACAGAGTGATTCGTGAATGTACAAGGTGCAGATGCCCACCCCTACTCGATCTAACAATAACACAGCAGTGTCTGACTCTTTGATCTTCCAGATCGGGAAATATTTTAAATTCTTGGCTTTGCTGTCTTTTCCCTTAAATAATATAAGAAACATGCAATTAGCTGCAATGTTTTCCTACAAATAAACTGACAACCAGATGGAACATCCTGAGATATTAAAAGTAAAACAATTCTGGAAGAGGAGGCCTTTCTGCAGTTTCATTTGTCTCGTGAAATTTGGTATTTTTTCACAGAGACATGCCTCCATTTAATCATGCTAAAGGGTGACGTGGAGATCCATTTTCTCGACAGGACGGTTGATCACCCCATCACAGTGGGAAAATTAATGCCTTCAACCAGCCCTGTGTGGCCAACAGAGGCTGCTCACCCGGGTAAAGCACGTAAAACGCTCCGCAGTTTCAGCTGCATGCCGAGTACTTGTTCTGTGCGGAAACAGGTTCGCTCATTATCGGGTTACTTTAAACAAAATATGAGCCTTTGATTTTATTAAAACAACCATTTAATTCATGCTGTGTTTCTCAAAAGTATGTAATTGTCTTTAGATTTAGCATAATTGACTCTCAATTTACATGAACAGGAGTAAACACTTTACTTACAGCTTAACTAGAACACAGGTAAAATATTTGAGAAGTTTAAGCAATTTAAAGGGCTGTGAGATATTGATTACTTCATTTAAAAGGCAGTCAGAGAGTGCAACTGAGAGGTCAAGATAAATTTAACAATTTGAAGCACTTTACTAAATAACTCTAAAGATCATGTTAATTGGCTTTGTGCAGTTCCAGGGTAAAATTAATTTTATCCTAGCTTACAATAAAAGGATTAAGAGACATATTAAGTTCTTCAGTTTTAACTGGAACAGGAATCAATGGATTTGAATTAAGGCTGAAGGCGGTTTTATGAGAGATGGACTACCGGTGGGTACTTTATGTCTGCTATTCGCCATATAGTGTCGGAGCTCTGTTATTGTATTAGGTGTTAAAACCTTAGATGAGGGGAGACTGCCAATTTACCATTCTGAGAAAATATTTTAAGGACTGTGTGATTTTACCAGGAAAAAACATTTTCAAAAATTTGATTCTTTGTTTAGGATTGAGTATCACAAGGCTTTTCATAATGGTTATAATATTCAAAATTTTAGTAAAAATAAAATAATGTAATAACTCACATTTACCTCAAGATTATGACTATATATAAAGCATTTAAAACTATATCATAAATATATCATTAGGGTTTCCTGAAACCAAAATATTACGTGCAGATTGATTTTAGCATCCCAACTTTATGCCAGAAATTTCTGGCACATGATAGTCCAAATAACATTTGCAAAGATATAAATATTTTCTGAATTTGATATAAATTTCAATATTCCCTAAAACATCATTTTGGAAAATCAGAAATGTTTTCCTGAATATTTTTTTTTATTCACAATAAATAAAAATAAAAATTTAAATGTTTTTCTTTATTCTGTCTAAACATTATTTAATGTGTTTTGGAATTATATGTAGAGAAAAATAAATTCCTTTTAATATATGCACTGACCAGCAGAGCAAAAAACACAATTTGTTTTTAATAAGGCATATGTTTTACATATTAATAAGTAACTGTTAGACTTTGTATGGATGATTGGAAAAAGTAAGTTGCAAGATCTTACAGCAGAAAACTAAAGAGCAGCAGGTAGAGGCTATTTAAAGTAATAATTGAGATTAGGTTAGAAAATAGTTTCTATTGTGGTTCTTTATGACAGTTTTATTTGCAATAAAGTATACTTGTTAATAGTAGGTTTAATTAATTAGTAAAGAACAAAAGTAAATCTAGCAAAGTGAACCTTAATATTGGCAATCTTGAGGACAAGAAAACTATCAGAATTAAATATGATTTACTATTTACAATGTCTGAATATAATTATAAGAGTCTTGGCATATATATCATTCAAAGTTCTACAAATGCTAGTCAATAAGGCTACAAAAGACTTCTGTTTTCAGACTAGTAAAACATCCTTCAATTTTGCCTGTTTCACTTTTCACAGCCCCAAAGACATTTTTAAAATGTGATGTGGCATGATCAGCAAATACTGACTATTAAAAACATCTCTGTATATTAAATAAAGATGAGTTTAAAATAGTACATGACAGTGAGATATGTCAAATGGAAATATATTTTAATATATCTCTGAACATAAACAGAAGTATCTAAAAGAAACTAGATCTTCAAAATGAGTTGTAATTGTTTTTTAGATATTTATTTTAATCAGAAAAATCAACATATTAATTAAGCTGAAGTGAGCTACAACTATATTTTTGAGATTTTAAATTGTGTTACCTATATTTTTAAATCATAATGAAATAAATGTTGGCCCTCAGTGGAATTTTCATGTGTCAATTATTTCCATATAAGTTTGGCCGTAACATTTTCCACACCAATTTGCTATTATTAGGGTTGCTTGAGATTGATAGAGTACAATGTTATAAAAACGTCAAATTTCACCAGATACATAGTAGTAATTTTACAAAGACGAGTCATTACATTTAAAGATAAGCAAAAATCTTCAAATATTAATTCATTTTTAAAACCACTTGGTTTTAAAACAGTGTAGTAGTCCGCTCATTAAATTTCAGCTACCCAATTTATCCTAGTTCTTCGTGAAACCCTTCAGAGACACAAAGGCGTAGAAGGCAGGACTCAAAGGCCTCATTTCCTTGGTGATGAATCTGGGTTCTTGCCCCATGAGAGGAAGAGGCATCTGGGGGTCCCTGCCCCCGTAAATGTATATAGTGAGGTCCCGTTCTCCTCTCAGGCCAGGTGTCTTTATAGGAACATTATATATTACTTTCACCGCTGCCACAACTTAGAGCACTGCAAATCCTGCAAGTTTTACAAAACATGGCAAATAAGTTATGTGGGAAAAATTAAAATTGGAGATGGTCTATGGCCCTGTGCATTTCTACCTGTTCACCCCAAGTACATAAAATAAAACATGCACGTTTCCTGCCTCTCACCCTCCTTGGGAGGGAAAAAAGAGATGGACTGATGAAATATGACAATCATGGAGCACTTCGACATTTCTTTCCAAACTTTCACATTATTACCAGAGCTGTGTATGTGCAGGATACTTTCAGTACTCACTGTCACCAGCAGAGGGCTTTCCTCTACTGCATTGTTGCTTTGTCACCCATCTGCCCAGTTCTCCTTCCACCTACTGACCCGGCCTGCGGAAGCTGCTCCCCAGATCTCTGAGGCTTTGCTATTTTTTGTTGTTGCTACACCATTACCTCTCACTAGGAAACTGAAGTAAACAAACATGCTATTAAATTGTATGTATGCTCGATAGCCCCCTGCTGGTACACCACAGGTTCTGCAAATGCACATATCTTTCTATTTCGACCACTGCTGAGTAAGCCATTTAAAAATAATGCCTTTTGCACATATATATCTTATGTGTGTGTGCATTTGACAAAACGTATCAAATCGAATAGGAGCAAAATAAATGAATGCTCCAAAATGATTTTTTTTCCACAGGAAACAATATTATCCCTATCTCGGGGTTATGGCAATTATTTGATAGTTAAAAATCTTAAACTTTGAGAGCAACTGTAGGTTTTTCAAGTAATTCTTGTAACAAGAATTTCTTACTCTTCACGTACAAGTTCTACATCCATTTTCCCACAATCTGCAGTATCTTATTTTTTTCCTTATTTTTCACCCGAACACCACAATGTTCATTTTTCCCCTTTTATTTTCAGTGCAAACATTCTCAGTTTGAGAGAAAGTTGAGATTTAAAAAATTTAAAATATTTGAGACATCTCTGTCATTGGAAACCTTGTAGTTAATAATTATCAAGAATAACATTCAATTCTTGATTTGCTTTACCTTTCAAGGGTGAATCTGAGATACACGTCAAATTTTAAAAACTACAAATTGTAACATTAAAAAGACCATTATTAGCTGTTTCAGGAGGAAAAGTGTATTTCAAAAATAGTAGTTAGTGGCTTATAAAATTATTTACATTTGAAAACATAACAAATTATTCTTATAATGTTTCATATAGCTGATGCTCAGAAAAAGACAACTTGTGCAATGAGATTTACTTAAAATAAAAATACTAAAGTAGACATGATGACTTTTTTTAAAGCTCAAATGGAGCACATGAGAACACAGTTAACATTTGGTAACTGTTAGAGTGCCTTCTATGAATATTTTATACCTGTACATTACAGCACAGTGAGAAGCAAATTGTTATATCTGAAGTCATTTTTATTCACAAAATGACAAATCATTTCTTGTATTTACTTAAAAAATATTTTTACCTAGGTAATTATCTCTATAAACTCAGTAACACTAAACAAGATCAAAAGTGGTAACTGTCTTGTTCTACCTTTGAGAAGTTAACAAGTACAGTTGTTCATTTAGAAGAAGTATTTGTAGAATTCGTTTTTCTGGATTACTATACTTTTGGCCACAATAATAAATGAATGGCATGTAACTGAAAGATATTTTTGAAAAATCTGTTTACAGTAAATTAGAACTTCAAAGGGATTTCTTGCTTTAATTTTTCTCAGCAGATTGCCTCAGAATGTTATCTCTGATTTTGAAAAATGATCACCTTGAAGAGATTAGGAAGTATAAACAGGTAGTCACAAAACAGTCACAGGGATGTAAAGTACGGCACGGGGAATACAGTCAGGAACATCATAATAATTGTGGATGCACGATGCTGGATGGGTAGTGGGAACACGAAGGGGGGGACACTTTGTAAAGTATGTGGCTGTCTAAGCACCATGCTGAAAAAACAAAAAGAACAGACCATATAAAGTAAAATACATGTTTACAGTAGAAAAAAAGAAAAATCATCACTGTATTTCACTTCTGCTTTCTTCACGACGAGTGAAGTCTGAAGCGGAAACACGGGAGCACAGGCAGAGGCCTCAGAGCACCCTGGAAATCAATGGCAGGCCTCTGAAGCAGTGGTGGCCCTAGGAAGGCTATGGTGGGTGAGCCCGAAGCAAAGTTCTACATAAGGATTTTAGAGCCCAGTCCACAACTAGCAGAGATACAGGAGATTCTATCTTTTCAATAAACATCTTGTAAGCTATTAAAACCTGACATAGACTAACATATGGTGCAGTTCCTAAAAAAGTAAGTGAAGAAATTTAAGGGGAAAAATATTTTTAAATTTAAAGAAGAAATAAGAGAAAGAATTAAGAAAAACTAGGGAGAAATGAAAAGGCTGAAGGCAACTTTGACTTTTAATTTACTAATCACATTAATAAATGATCAAGAAAGCAAAGCTCTGGGAAAGAAATGATCCAATGGGCAAAAGTAAAATAAGCATTCATGCTAAAAGTCTAAAAGCCATTGACAAAATAAACTACAGCCTCAAATGGTTAGGATGCACTCCTTACTGGCCCACAATGTATAGAAACAGTAATGATCCGTCTACAGCCTCAGGAACGTGCACGTGTGTCCATGGCACGCCGGCCTGCTGTGCAGACAGGTCCAGCAGCTGCAGAGGCTGAGGAGAACGGACTCCAGGCCGCGTGGCTACAGGACAGCCGGTCGCCCTGCGTGTTCACGCTTTCATCATCTCAAGCTGCATGTTGAGAGAACTGCGTGCGTTTAAAACTATGATAGATTTTAAGATTAATTTACATTTCCTCATTTTATGAAGAAGATAACTAGTCTATCAAATTGGTTTTGGTTACATTTTGGCAATTTTTTCACAGACCTTTTTTCTGTTGGTGTGATTTCTTTTGCTATCTGTTTTACTATAAGCATATACAGATATTAGCATTTGCTAATATTCTCTGTCATGTATATATGTTACATGATTTCCTATTAATTCGTTACTTTCATGTATAATTGGCACTGAGGTGCCTGTCTTGCACGTATCAAACTAAAAAAGCCTTTGGGCCTTGAATCGCTGCACAGCCCTCCCGGAGTCCACCCGGCCAAGGCCGAGCACAGGGGCCCAGAGAGCCTGGGCATCTAGGTCATTGCTTTGTTACGGCCATGGATTCGGAGAAGCTACAAGTCCTGAAGTGAACACCAAGAGAAAAAATTAATGTCTTAACCTACACATGGGCCAGTAATCGGAAACTTGGGTTTGTAAGACTTCATGCTATTTCATAAGACTTTAAAAAAAAAATCTGTTTCTGTTATAGGATAAAGCATATCATTTTTCAAAATTCTGCCTGACTAGCTCTGTCAGTCAGTCACTCAGGAGTTGTGAAGAGAGAGCTTTATAATCTCTTGACTTAATTCATCCTTTATTAAGACAGAGACTTCCTAGGTAAAAGCCTAGCAAATATATGAACTGATGTTGGATAAACACATGCACTCAGGATGGCAATGAGACTTTGGCAGGAAAAAAGGGAACATATCATCAAGGGCAGATAAAATGCACGGAGAACTCCCACTGCTGCCCGGGCCACCGCGGCCGCCGTGGCCCGCCAGCGTCAGCAGCCTCAGTTAACGTGAGGTCCACCACAGGCGGATGAAAACGCTCCAGCGCAAGAACCGACCACTGCTTACAACTGTTCTCAAGTAAAACCGTTCCTCTTATTAGCAAAAGAAAAAAAAATCGAATTTCTGTAATACTTTACCTAGTGTTTTTGATTTTTATGAAATACTACAATATACATCAGTATTATGGTTTAAAAAAACTCTCAAAATATGTTAACGGCAAAAGGTTCTCAATTTAAACAACAACAGGAAAACCTGAAGTCTATCCTTTACATAATCAAAAAATATTAGATCCATGTGAATTCCACCTGTTTACTTAGGATACCTCACACATCTCCTGATACTGTATTTGTTATAACGACATAATTATAGGTCTACTACCACCACTTTCCAAATTCTTCTACAAAAACAGATATATGCCATTAAGAATTTAAAAGGAGCCCTGGCTGGTGTGGCTCAGTGGATTGCGTGCCGGCCTGCAAACCAAAGGGTTGCTGGTTTGATTCCTAGTCGGGGCACATACCTGGGTTATAGGCCAGGGTCCCGGTGCGGGGAGGGGGCGGGCGTGAGAGACAACCACACATTGTTTCTCTCCCTCTTTCTGCCCCCTTTTCCCTCTGAAAATAAATAAAATCTTTAAAACACATATAAAAATACAGTATAAAACAATTTCTTTAAAAAAAAGAATTTAAAAGGAAAAGAAAATAGTCAGAAGTAGAATGTGTAATACATCTCCTAACTCAAGATTGGATGACTGTCAATGGGGGCGGGGGGTGGTTAGAATTTTAGAGGGAGAGGGACTCAGGGCTCCTCTAAGCACACCGGCACCCTTATTCCATAGGTAAGGGAGGTCAGGTAGGCTAAGCGTTCACGGGACAGGTGAAGGGCACAAAGAGTGTGGACACTCACGGCAACATCATTCCAGACTGATTTCTAGAATCTTCATTGGCCTATCGATCCGTGCTTGGTGCACAGAAACTAGTGTGTCTGGCCCTGCTGCAAGATAGTCTGTATTAGGTATCCTCTGATGCTGCATAATTAGAAATGTTCCTTAAGAAAATTACACACAAACAAAATTTGCAACTAGGAGAAGTCTTAAAATAAGTTTTGGTCTACAGTATCTAGTAATGTTATATATATTTGCTACTGCGGCTATCTATAACAAATGTAAAAATTGGGGGGAGTATTGTATCAAATATATGAAATAACTGAATTGAACTGTATTTTATATGCAATATATATGGAATATTTAAACATACTTTCAAAATACAAAGTGCTGAGCCATAAACATTAATATCATTCAGAGACTAACTACTTAAATAATGTATTATTCAACAGGGTAAAAAAAAGTCACACATCACCCACAGAAACATCAACAACCTCCACAGATGAAAAATTTCTTCAAATACGACACCTGGAGGAAAGCACTAAATAAAAGCAAAACTTGAGGCTTTCGCTACCTCCTGCATAAGCCTCCTGTAAGCTAATGGCTACTATAAGCTCACAAGCACAAATATTTTCCAAACTCACATACTGAACTCCAGATATTGCAAATAATTCCCAATCATTTCCGAAGTTCCTGTCATAATATCGGAGGAGAGCGCAGAGTCACCATAAGGGTTAAGAGAATCATTTTCTACCGCATTCTGGTGCTATTCTAAGCCGATAGTGTGTTTAAATCCACACCAATGAAATCAATACAGCACTGTTCTACTCAAGGTGAGACCGAACAAACCTGTCTGAAGCTCTGAGAAATAGGCTTTGCAGTACACTTTGAGTGCTAAATGCCTTTCGGTCCAGAGGTCTGTCATTAAATAATCATTAGCCATCATTCACTCTTCCTAAAAAGCTTAACATCTAAACTTGTTCAGCATCCACTAAAGCATTAGTATAGACTACCAGGTAAGTACTCATTAGCACTTAGGGATGTTTCAACCACTCTGTTTAACCATGAATTGTCTTATCAGAAATATCCTGAAATATTAGAACATATTTGCCACTAAATTAGAGGGCAGTGTATACACGTGATTAGTAAAGAGGACACCAACATAATGACTAGCCTCTTCTGGACAACGTGGCTTAACTCACAGAATCACTTACAATCAACTCTTTCCTGTCTGATCTCTCCAAACAAAATCTTTCCTACCATTTAGCATCATATATAATTCAGCATCACATATAAGTCAAATAAAATTAAGTTACTCACAATAGAGGATTCATCAGTAAGTAATCTTGGCTTTGATCCGGTATTTTAAAATAATGCTTCTTTTATCAATGCTATTCATATCTCACTATCAATATATGATCATCTCAGCTGTTGAGTATCAACTATAATGGACCCTGCTTTGTTTTAGATTATCATGAGATAGAGAGAAAATTAATATATATGTATCTTCTTTCAATTTACCTGAAAGATTAAGTAAATAATATAGAATGATCTGTATTTAGTTACATTACTGGACCATATGCATGAATTTCATGGTAAAGGTAATTTTCTTTGTACTTATAAGTTAATTTTCGTATGCTAGTATACTAACCTCTCAATTTCAAGATAATATTAATGAAAAATGTCATATCTAAAAGACATTAATTTGTTCTTTATTTTTAAAAGCTCAAATAAAAGTATATGGACAGATATTAATGATCTCATCTATAGTTTTACAACTTATTACTTTGAATTTTAATATAGAGTTCAACCTAAATGAGAGCCATAATATTATATGCACATTTTATTTAATTGGATGACATGTTATTTTCTCAGGAGTAGTTAGATAACTAAATACAAAAGTATTCTTTTAGCTATTAGGTACTTTAAAATGCCAAACACATATTGTATAAATAGAAACTATAATAGAAACTCTCAAGCATTCTAATTATCAGCCAATTCCATTGAATTTTCCATTTTTCTATCAATACTGTAACAAAGTTTTGATTGCTAAGATATGAACAAGTTCAATATTACATGGACAGTTTGGTAAATGTAATATCATAATACTAGATTTTAATTTATAAAATATTTCAAGGATTAGAAATTAAAGGTAACGTAAAACCAAAGCTCGTCACACATGATTTTTAATGGTCGCACTTTCACTGGGATACAAAAGGGCCGCTCCTTTTTACGGGCTAAGTACATTGACAGCTACACTGAACAATCTAACAGCCAAAAACAAAGGTAAAGGTCTAAGTCAATATGAAAAAGGAGAAACTTCTTTGGAAAAATGCAAGGAAGACAGTGAAACTAAAACCCATCTACCGATGTAAAAGTAGAATCCACAGAGAAGGGGCAACATCCAAACTAGCGAGAGTATTGTGCATATAAAAGTCACCTTCCCTAGAAAAACCTTGACTCTCAAAAAATTTGAGGAGTGGCAATAACTAAATAAAAACATAAAGTTTTGCAGATAATAATGTGCCACAAAATGTAATCTGTTTTCAAAACTGTATAATGAACAAAGTTTACACCACTGAACTTGACTTTGACCTCATCCTCCTTGGAACATATAAACCCTTTCAGAACCTCCGGCAAACCCCCGCTTGGTAATCTGTGAAACAGCGCTGGCCGAGTCAGCGAAGCCCGCAAAGGGCTCTCACTCCTTCCAGAGTCTGTGCCAAGAATCTCTGACCGATAGTCTCTCACTGACTATGGAATCACTATTTCTACCACCTTTCCTAAATTTTAAGTAATAAGTTTTTCATTTTATCATTATAATTGTTTAATTACTTTAAAACAAAACTGACTTATCTCTACAATTAATTTTAGCCTTTTTTAAAAAGTAAAAACAAGAAAAAGGATTTTATTTGCCCTCCTTAACAATACAATTGTTTTGTATATACTAAACAACTACTATGAAAAAGAAACAAAATGTTTTCAAATAATTCATGCTTTTAAAGATATGTTAGATTAACTGTTAATACACAAACATGATCAATAAAAGCAATTCATTCTTCCCTCTCAAATCTCACTGGATATAGGTGAAGCTACAATAAAAGCAGTACTCTTCTGGATTTTACATTTTGAAGCATGATTACTATTTTATTGGAAAGTATACAGGAGTAACACACTATTTTAAATTATAGTCATTTTGAAACTAAGTTGCACCTTATCCTGATTCTTTATGAATAGACTAGGTTCTTATTGGAAATCAATTGGAAGGCAGGAAAATTAGATAGCCATGGTTACAGAATATCAATAAGAAATAGCAATACCCAATTCTAAGTCTTATGCTGAAATAAAAAGAAAATAAAAGATACTAAAGTGAAAGGCATTTTTATAAGTAAATATTTAAAATGCAGAATATATTTTCAATGCCATTATATAATCTGAAATATACAATAATGAAAAAACATTTTCATTAGTATTATTATCAAAACTGGATTTTATATTTTTCATTTGAATGTCCTAAACATTAAAACATAAGGACAGAATATCGGCAATTTAAGCTTGGTTACATTTTAAATGTTTAATTATTAATAAACATTAAGTAAATGAAAACATTTTCAAAATAATGTAGTGACTATGCTATACTGAATCAAAGAATTGACTGCATATAATTAAGACAAAAAATAAAAATAGAAGAGAGTCCATGAAAAACATATTTCAATGTCATTGCAGACAGAATTAATCAAAAGGGGCAAACTTATATCCATAACTCATGAAATATCTTCAAAACACACAGCATGGTGAACTTACATCTTTGTGTTATTAAATCAACATGAGACCAAAGCCTTCACCTTAGAAAATAAAGAATACACACCTGAAATATATAAACAAAATAGCTGACAATAGTAAAGAGCTTCTGAAAAGTGTTTCGGCTTTACTTCTGAATTTTTCATTCATTGTTAATAAATAATTATATGCAAATTATCTTCTTTCTATACAACTGCAACTACTTAGGCTTATTTGGAAAAAGGCATAACTATGACATTTTATAAAAATATAGTAACATATATTAATAATCCATCTCATTTATTCCTTAAGCATTAATTTTTGAAAAGAAATGCACACACCCATATGGTACAATAGTGACAGAAATACTTTTTTTGTAAAAGTATTGAAAGAAGCCAACAGTGTAATCGTTAGAGTAATACAATAATTACATGACACTTGAAGCTATTAAGCATGAATTCCTAACCCTAATTAAATGTTTAAAATGACCAGGTTTCATTTTCATAAGGGAGACAAGTCAGTATCATGAGGCTTATTTTTCTTAAGATACTTTTTAAAATCCTCAAACCTAAACACTCTGCTTCTTCTTAAAGAGACATATACAGAAAATCAGTAGGTTCTTGAAATACACTACCAACAGTCCTGTTCCGAAAGGCCAATACTACATGAAAAAAAATGAAACCACAAAGAAGTAACAGAATTACAGCAGGCCCCACTGTACTGTCGACTGCTGGGCCGCTGGAGGAGCTCCAGCGAGAGTTAACCTCGTGTGATGAAAGACTTGACAAAGCAATTCTGACTGGGCAGCGATGCTAAGTTGTGGACTAACACAAGAACAGGAGGCCCAATCGCTGTCTTTCACCGCGTGCAATTTACACATGGCTTTATCAATAGCCTTGGTGCTGAATACAGAACACACTCTATTTGGCTTTCAGTCAATTAAGCTTTAAGCTGTCAGCAAACAAGACTTTTAAGTTAATTTTGAATCACCACGAATCAAGTTGAAGGTTGTGAAAGGGCGGCTCACATGCCGGCATGAAAAAAGGCAGTTTAATTGCCTCTGAATAGCTATTATATGCTGCAATTGGCCCATTGAATCTTAGATGATCTATTTATTTATCAAAGTGCAACCATCAAAGATTAGTGAAAGAGTGAATAATTTGAAGCGTACATTGCCTATTTTGCATAAGATGATGTGTTTGCCAAAAGGTATAAAGAATTCATATTTTTAAAGCATAGTTTAGTTTTTCATGTAAAAATTTTGTGAGATGGGAAATTAACAACACGAAGTGGCCAGCGTAAAGAGGAAAGAGGGAGCAACTTTTTACTTCCAGGACGATAAAAATGTAATGTTTTAAAGAGATACAGTTGTTACTATACAATATTTTCATGTATTATTTGATATCAAAACGACAGTTTAGAATACAAAGACTCCTTTATACATGTTCACATTATAATTGGTCATCAAATAGAGTGCCAGAAAAGAACTGTAAAATTAAATTGTCAGAGATTTAAGACAACTTAATTTAAAATTCCTGAGATTAACCGTATCCTTAACTGTGTGAAGAGAAAGAACGTCAAACATTCTAATAAAAATTATTTTTGACTAAGATTAAGGATTTGTCAAGAAAATGGCATAAGCTAATTAGGAGGATGATTATATTCTGAATACTGCATAACATCTATTTTTTTTTAAAGGATGGGTTAACCACAATCCTAATCAGTTTTTTCCTGAAATTACTTTTTTCTATTGCATATACTCTGTATATTATTATAGGGTTACTCATGAGTGCTAGATATTGATTTTTTTATTAGAAGAGAGCACCGAAGCATTAGGCTGAGGTGGGGGAGATGCTGAGAGTCTATAAACAGATGTAAGCGCAGGTCAAAATTAGGGATGGTAAAGCACAACCCTTTGCCTTGGCTGCAATGAGCTTTGGCTCTTTTTCCATGTTAGTGCAACAGTAAATGTACTGCACCATGCACTCACAGTTAATTTACATAGGGAAATCATATGGAGATTAATGCTTATAAAGTATTAATGGTTTATCAGAATTTGGATAGAACTCGGTTAATTTTAGTATTCCCTCGAGGGCAGTCGCATATTCTTGGAAGCCTGGACCCGTCACTCTGTACTTCCAGGCAGCAGAGGGGATGGGCTTGGGAACTGGTACTGACCACCATCGTTCCAGGAAGCGTCCCCCAGCCAGGGCTGAGAGTCAGAGAGAGGGCAGGGAGGCTCTCTCTCCTGCTCTCTTCTCCAGTCCATTATTATAAAGCACCCCCCTCCTTTTTAGCATTTATACTCACAAAATATCTTCTATCATTTCACTGGTTATTCTTTACAAAAATTGATGCTAATGAATCCATAAATATAAAGATGTTAGAAAAAACGCTCATCTCAGTTCTAAGGGAAATAGGGAAAGGAAACAGATTGGACGTAACAGCCAGATTTCCCAAATAAAGCACAGTAGACACCAAGTGATGAGGGGATGTTCTCTTTCTTCTTCATTATTAAGAAATATTAACAAAAGACTTCTTTGTGGCCAACGGGCCCCAGATGTTCACCGTGCATCTCCTACTGTCTTTGTGAATTTCACATATGTCCGCAGGACACAAAGGGTTCAAACACTTTCATGTTACTCATACAAACCCCACTCCCTGAGGGTCGGGGGTTGGGGGGGACAACAGGGGACAAGGCAGACCAGCCTGTCTACCTTCCTGCAGCTATGGTTTGGGGAAGGAAGGCAAACACACAAACAACTACACATTACAAAATATAGGAGACTGATGGAGAAGTGAGGCAGAAAACTAACGCCTTGAGACAGAGGGATGGGAGATGAAGAAGCAGAGGCTCAGTGCAGGAAGAAGCTCCAAGCCTCACCGCAGGGAGGCGACGAAGCCAGGATGTGGGTCCAGGGTGAGATCCCAGACAGACTCAGGTGTAATGAGCCCTTTCCTCGCAGAGTCCAGCTCTCACAGGGAGAGCCAAGGTAAATTAACAAATATTGAAAGCCATTCTTGTTATTTTTAGCAAGGGAAACAAGAAGAAACAAGTCATGAATATTTAGAGAAGATTGACCTCGGCAGGGAGAAAGCAGGCCTCACAGAGGAGGCGCCATTGGACTGGACAAAAAGAAACCCACTTGTACTTGACAAGAAATGGGGCTGCATCTGAAGAACAAGGAACACAGCAGCAGCCGAGGCCTGTTTCCGTCATCCCATCTTGCCCCCCATTCCCTCCCCCAGCTCCTTCTTACTCCCCCCTTTTCTCTGCTATGTTCTCTCCTGGGGTGCCAACCACCTTGCAACATACTATGAAATGTATTATTTTCGTGTTTATTACTGCCCCCTCCTCCCCCTGCCAGAATGTAAGCGTCACGAGGATGGGAATTGAGATTTCTGTCATTCTGTTCATGGACATTGCTGAAGGGCCTAGAACAACGCCTGGCTCGTGGAGCTTAGTAAGTGTTTGTGGAAGCAAGGAACACGGCACGCAAGCTGAACAGCTCCAGTCCCGCAGAGGACGCAGGAACCAGTTTGTTCTGCCCAAAACAGAGAGCATGAGAGCAGTAACAGAAGCTTATGTTTATTAAGAATAAACATAATTCATAAGAATGTGAAGTGGTTTTAGAATACAGAGGTCTTGAAAATGGGCTAAGAGGACGAAGTTATATTCTAAAAGCAACTGAAAAGCCAGTGAAATTTTTTGAATCACGTGGTGATTATTAGGAAGGTCAATCTGGCAACTATACCCTTAAGAATCTGAGCTCTGACAAACAGATAGCGAAAGCTATGAACTAGGTAGTGGCCGTGAAATGGAAAAGGAGAATTACGCAGCACTAAAAACGCTGCGGTGTCTCTGTTTAACAGAGCTAAGAGACACAAGAAGTGGAGAGTCAAACAGAATACTGAGGTTTCAAATCTGTGCAAATGATGCCATTAATAAAAATTAGTTCAGTTTATACATAACTGAGTTTAAGGTATCTTAACAATGTCCTAGTGAATTTTAGCAAGCAGCTAAAATAAAAGCTTGGAGCTCAACAGAGACAGACAGGTTGCAGAGAGGAAACTGGAAATTATTCCCGGGCAGGTGAAAAGTAATGCAGTGAGACTGGCTGAGCTTACCAAGGAAAGGGGAGAGGGGTCTGAGCAGAGGACTCTGGGAAAAATGCAAGTGCTACGAAACTTCAGGTGACAGAAAAGAGCCATGCGGAGTTTCAGAGGAAAAGGCCTCTTTCCCACTTTCTCCTGTCAAAAGATCTTCACACAGCCTTTCAAGCCTCCACGGCAATGTCAGGTCTGAGCCAGTCTGTCCTCTGTGCAGACACGTTGCTTAGTGCAACACCTCACAGTAGTGCCAAAGACTCTTCTGTGACTTTACTTTATGTGTCTTTTATTCCTTACACCTCTTGGCAGTATTCTAGGGTGTCTCCGGGTGCATACCCATGCATGCACACACATGCATATATAGGTACATATGAGCACACATGGGCATATATGTGCATCTGGGTGTGTATGTAAGATTTCGGGCTGCTGGTATGTTTTTATGTACATACGTGTCAGAATACATGCATGAAGCTTACTGCTGCCAATGTGCTCATGGTCCACTCCTCGTGTTCTAGGTTCCAAGTGAAAATACTAAATCAAAAATTATTACGTAGTGCTTTCCTTTCTGTACAGTATAAAAGAACTAAGAAGCCCCATATATTGCCTCAAAGGGAGGTAATCACTCTGGAATGTTTGGTAGTGAACCAATAAAGGAGTTTAGTATCAGAGGGCCAGTACTACCCACAGAATTTAAGTCTCACTCCTAGGAGGACGTAACTGACATATTCTAATGGGGCCCTCAGTGCCGGCTATCAGAAAGGAACAAACGCAGACATCTCCCTTCTATGATGTAACTTGTGGATTATTCCACAAGCAAAATGTGGATTATTCTTACTTAAATAAAAAGAGATTTTGGAAGTTAAAGGATCTTTACAAAGATGGAAGTGCATTTGGTCAGTACAGTAAATATACGCAAAGGACCATCTGCTCTGACTCAGTGCTCAGGGGATGGCAGGGCACAGTGATTATCTCCACAGAGTCAGTCTTAGAAATTTCAGAAAATTGTTGGAAGTTGGGGAGGTCTTGCTCACCATTCCTCCAGTTTCCTTGAAGAGATCTTCCCTAAGCTGCCCCTGGCTCCCTGGCACCCCCTCAATCCTGCACTCCGTGTTTCCCAGGGGCACCAGAAGACTTTTCTGGTGGATGAGTCTGGGGTATGGAATTTTCCAGGAGTAGCTCAGCCCCTCTCCCTCTCTTTGGGATACGCTCACTTGCAAAAAGCAGGAATTTCTGCTCTCGGGAGTTTTATAGAAGCAGGTACACAGAGGGGAAAGGCAGAGGTTTTCCAGCACAGCCTGTGATGAATAATTAATTTGACTGTAAAATGTTTTATGGAAGAACAAAGAGCCAAGAATAACCAAAACACTTCTGAAGAAGAAGAGGAAAGGTATGCCCTATTGGATATAAAGATTAATTATAAGGCTATGGTAATTAAAACAGCATATTTTGGGGAAGGAATAAATTTACTAACAGAATAAAATAAGGAGCCAAAACACAAAGACACATACTCACTGGTGTCAGTGGGTCGTGAAAACATTGGAGGGAACACGCTCTGAAGTACGTGACTGTCTAACCACTATGCTGTACACCGAAACTCATACAAAATAATATTAAATGCAAACTGTAACTGAAAAAGCAATATTTAAAAAAAGAAAAAATTATACATAGATCATGGAGGAAAAAGTCAGTCGTATAAATAAAAATGAAACTGGAACTCTACTTACACCATATACAAGAAGCAACTGCAGGTAGATTAAAAACTTAGATATCAGTAATAAAAGTTTAAAACTTTTGGACTAAAACCAGATGATGACCTAAGCACTAGTCAAAAGGAAAGATGGATGAATTAAATTACATAAAAATCCTAAGCAACTTTTTACCAAAGCTACCTTACAGAAATGTAAATATAAGATACAAATCAAGGGAAGATATTTGTTATGAATATAATTGACAAACTATTAGTATTCTAAATGCAATTAGGAAGACAAATGATCCAATGAAAAAACTGGGCAAGAGACTTGAACAGGTTCTTCATGGAAGAGGAAACATGCACGCTCAACTCATCTGTAAGCAAGTCAGTGCTAACCGAGGGACAAAAAGATGCCATTTTCTATTCTTTCAAGTGGCAAAACTGTACATGTCAACTGGCATACGCTTTGGATAAGAATTTGACTCCATGTAATGAAGTTGATCATTTGCATATCCTAAAACACAGCAAATTCCAGTCCTGCATATATATTCGAGGGAAAACATATGTGTATTGAAGACATGGGTGGGAGTGTCCACAGCAGCACTATCTGTAACAGCCACAACAAAACCCCTAATAACTCAAACATCCATTGACAGACAAATGAGTAAACACATGATGTTTCTTCCTACTTACTGTAAGCAACTAGTAAAAATGACTGAACTGCAACTACATGCAATGAATCTTGGGAATGCAAAGTATTTTAGAAAAATATAAAGGAAACAAAGTACAAAATGACTGTATACATTGTGACAGCTTTTATAAAGTTTAAACAAATGGAACGAAGCAATATATTTGTTAGGCACTCCTATGTATGAACACACACGCAGATATAAGTGATGGACAATATTCCAGTTCTTGGTTTAGATGGTGCGGTAGGTTCAGGTGTGACATGGTAATTAAAGTCAGCTAACTAATTAAATAAAATGCAATTAAAATTGATTAAGTCAAATAAAACAGGGCCTTTAATTTAATCTATCAATGATGCTTGTTTTTGTCTGTGAATTTCATGTTTTGCTTATGTTAAGAAAAACCTCCTGAAAGAATACAAAAAAGGTAAATTATTTGTGTATACCTCATTCAACCTTTTAAACTATTCAAATCAAAGTTAATAATAATACTTATACTATAAGGCCAAGTAGAGGACAAAACATCAGGACAGAAAACTGTGTATTCCTTATAACAACTTTAAAAATGCATACAAAAGAAGACAAAGAAATTCACCACTACGTTAATAGTTACTGTGTAAGGCAGTGGTATTCCACATTTCTTTCTCTAAAATTTCCACAAGGGAATTCATATTATTCAAGAGGTTAAAACTTCATACATAAAAAGGAAAGTAAGCTTTTTAGTAAATTTTCATATTTTGCCTGAGCTCCTCATTTCCCCATAAACCAGTAACTAATATTTACAAGTTTACTAATAACTGAATAAATTAAAAAATATTTGCATGTTTATGTAGGACAAACACAGTAACTTAAGGTTAGAAACTGCCAACATGTCAATTCTCAGTATAATGAAAAGTATGGAAAATAATTTTTTAAAAATAAAATCATGTGAAAGCACTGATTTAGCTGAAACCATAAACTCATCAATAAATGTATCTATATTTTCTTGTGAATGAATAAATATAAATATCCACAGATAAGCAGCAATTTAAATATTCTAGTCAATATATCTATATATGTATGTATATGTGTGTGTGTTTCACATATGAACATTTATACTTGTAATATACTTGTTCAAACCTTTACATTAAGTGTCCTCAGGATGGTTTAAAAGAGTTATTCTGGTAATATTAAAATTAATGCTAACGTCTTGATATTTCTGAGATGGACAGTAAAACAGATGGCCATTGTTAATTACTAGAAAAGATGTAGCCCAGATGCTTTCTTACAGGACACAATCAATGAGTTGATAAATTATAAGTAACTTCTAGTTGCAGCTCTCTTGCCAGCTGAAGGCCCAATTGCCCAGAAAGTATTTCCGGACCATTCCACGGTTACTTACAGTTACAGGACTGCACGTCTACATGAGGACCTATATCTGTCTCCCGGCACTGGCAGTTAGAAAGACAACTCTTTGTGAATAAGTATCACATCCCACGCGCTACTCGAGGTGTTCTACACACATTAGGTGGTGAGGCATCCTAGACGGAGTCCAAGCTTTGGTGTTATCACACCAAGTTTGAATTCCAGCCTTTCTTCATCCACCACAGTGAACTTGAGAAATAAATTTAACCTCTCTGAGCTTGAATTTCTTTACCTCTAAAATGTAGACAGCATAGATAGAGATAAATATATTAAATATATATTATATAGTAATATATATAAATTTTTACGGTTAAGGAGATAAGATAAAGCATCTAGTTTCTAATATGAGATAATAAATAGTAGCAATTATTACTTTATCATCAAATCAGTACACAGTCCTCTATATTTGGAGTTGTGAAAACACAACAAAATAACAAGATTATTGGCAAAATCAAATTCTGATGAAATCTTTAAAACTAATAAGCTGCACTTAGTTTAAGTGTGGGTAAAAGTTTCATCTGCTATTCCCCAGGCCAAAAAAAAGCAACCCCCTGCTTCTAATGGTAAGAGGTCAAGACAGTGTTGTTTTGTCAACACAGGCAGAGTCTTGTACACCTTACAGAGAGACACACGGTGGCGCATTCAGACGCAATGCATTTTCATTCAGCAACTCTAAACATCAAAATGAGGACAAAAATTCCCTTTCTGCTCTGTTCAGGAATGAACTAGGTCCTTCTGATACCGTTGTATGGCAGGACTTCACACTCATAATTGTGATGAAAGCAGAAACGAACTCCAAATCAATAAGGAACGCCCCAGCTCCCTTTGGTTGTGGCCTTCCTCAACACTTGAGTCCCTGAACAAAACCTAGTCAAGTTATGTAGGTTGGGTAGTGGTTCGTGAAGTTCAAGTGTTGAGGGACCTGTCCAGCTACTATGTGGAGGCAGAAACGGTGACTGCAGCCTTGCAAAAGATGCTTTTCCTGAGAGGATGACTAGCAATAACAGGAACCAAAGCCCCAGGCCCCTTCAATAGGTCCACGTCTAGAGCGTTGATTTAAAAAGATTTTTCTCCTTTCTTTCTTCTATCTCTTGATCATTTTGGTTCACTCATTACTTTCTATAGTTCTCCCTTATTTTTCCATTGTAGAATCCCTCATTTCTCTGGAAGAACCCACTGATTAAATGTCACCAAAGACTCTCTTTTGACAATCCCTCCCTTTCCTGTCTTAAGACAATCTTGTCTCTCGATTCCAGGCCCTAACGGAAATGGAGCAGAGCTGCTTTCCTCGCCATCGTAAGTAATCAATGCAACTTTTTTTAAAAAAAGCTTTTTACTATAGAGACAATTTTGATGTTCACAATGCTGAGTGTGCCCTAAGATCAAAATTATTAAATAAATGTGCTGGCTGAGATGCAAATTCTTAAATATCTCTTAGGATTTTTCCCGAATAGAATGTTCTAGCTTCTTCATTGTACATTGATATATAGCTGTATCTGCCATACAACAGAAGTATGTCAGCTCTTAATGTCTACTTTTAAAACAAATCAAATAGCTCTCTCTCAAATGGTTAAATTTATGTTACATGAACTTCACCTCAATCAAAACCAAAATCTTTCAATACATAAACCTAACTCCCAAGCTATTTTTTCACTTATTTTTCCCATATGTTTTTTCCTAAGTCCACTAAGTCATGATTTGATAAAGTGGCATTTTTTAATATACTAATCAAAATTAGAGGTTATAAAACTTGTTTAAAATTTTACAATAGCAAATTGTTAAACAGATTCAGCCTGTGACATTTTTACTTAAATTTCTTGGTGATTACAGTTGATGAGAAACATTAATAAATCCAATAACATTTTTCTACATGGCCATTTTGAAATGTCAGCCATTGCTAATCGATAGACTCCTTTTCTGACTGGTCACAATGGCTCACAAAATGGTCACAACGACTAATTTTGAGACCCCTTCACAGGTCACACCCCTAAAAAGCTTAATCGGAAGAGTTTGTAGCATTGTACGTTCATGCTTCTTCACCAAGGAAGGAGCCAATCACATCAATGGCGACAGCCACATTTGCTTTTAAATGCAAATGATTAAAATGTGAGCCCCCTTTAGAGTAACAACCCCAAATTAAATTACACTTAACTACAGTGACATCTGTCATTCAAACAGATGCCAACTCATAAACCTGACAAAGCACAAGTTATTTATGCAAATTTGTTGTGACAGATGTGTATCCGTCACCTTTGACTATAAGATACTTAGTGATTTTGTTTTTGTTAAACTTGAAAATTTCACAAAAGAATTAATATACAAATAAAAATTAAGACCTATTAAAATTCTAATGAAAATAGTCTCAGGAAAATAGTATCGATTTACTCTAAGTTTTACACTGATATAAAATTTCCCACTGACAAATGGGCTAAACCATCTTCTTAGAAGTTTTATTTGAAAGGCTTCTTTCAAAGAAATGAAAATTATTACAAAGCATGTATCACTGACAACAAAATAATCCTTTCTGTTCATATTATCTACTTTTACTTACAATTTATGAGAAAGAGATTAAGAGAGATGCAAGAAAGAATTAAAAACTCACATTTAGCATTTGAAGAGATTAAGTCTATTTCACATTTTTTTTAAAAAGTATGTACTTAAGTGGTTGTTTTTCATACAATAGCTACTGTTAGATGCGGTGGAAGGTTTCTCAAGGAGTGATTAAACGCGAATTAAAAGCTTCTTTGATCTCTGTACGACTGTCTGGGGAGGGAACTGCATCCCGAAACGTGTGCTCACAGGATGTGCCCTAACCCTGTGTGATGAGGCCCAGCAGGAGTGCGTCCAGGCTGATGTGCGCAGCCCGGCATTGTCCCCAACAGTGGCTGGGGGCTCGTGGGTGAGGAGTGGCAGATGGTTTCATTTGTTCTGCATTTTCACCCTTCACCAAAATTTAGGTGGATCCTGGCCAGAGATGAGAGGAAAGTACTGTTATTGCACCTGTTGCTTTTGCTGCAAAAGGAACCAACTACCGTTGGAAGAGAATAAGAAAAGATCTGTTAAGTTTGGCTTCAGCCAGTTAATGAAACGTTGTAAGTAGGCTGGCTATGTGACTACTTTGTGTATGACTACATCGACCTTTCTGTGGGTCTTCACATTTTCTTCTTTTCTTTAAAATTAAACTCATGCAGGTTTAAAATTACACCTCATATTTAAAGAAATTATTCTCAAAAAGTATACAGTATATTTATAAATAAAGTCCTTTACATAATTCACAAATCCTGTGGTCAGCTGCAAATAGCTAAATATCAAAAATAATCAAAATATTAACACCAGAGGGGCTTACATTCTTATTTTTCTATCCCAAACTAAGTTTTTTACCGTAGTATTTTAAAATAATATAGAGCATAAACAATGTTATACATGCCTGCTCTACTGTACCTTTGCTAAACCATCGTAAACCAAGACCTGAGTTTTATTTTTCTTTCTTTCTCTCTTTCTTTATTTTTAGATTGTATTTATTTATCTTTAGAGGGGAAGGGAAGGAGAGAGGGAGAGAAATATCAATGTGTGGTTGCCTCTCATGCGTCCCCTGCTGGGAACTGGCCTGCAATTCAGGCATGTGCCCTGACTGGGAATCAAACCTCGATCTTTTGGTTTGCAGGCCTGAACTAAGACCTGAGTTTTAAATCAAGCAAATCAAGCATTTGCACATTCTTATAAATGCTCCATCAGCACATTGGCCATGAGAATCCCAGCACATGCAAAGCTGGAAGAGGAAACGTGTACATGTTGTTGAGGTGTGTGCACAACTTTTTGAGGAGCAAATGGTCCACTGCTCTGTCACAGGACAACCATCCAGGCAGCAAGGCGGCCCCTGAAAACCCTGAAGATAAACGCTGCTAATTAAAAAATTACACATTTCCAGTATCACTGCAACTCAATGCATTTCAAGAATGATTCAAAAGCTCTGTCAAGGCTTGTACGATGGACTTAATACCACAGATTTAAAACTCATGGTCTCTACTGTCCACACACACAGTGTATTCTGACTTCAGCAAGGCATCGGAAGAAATCTCTGGGAACATTTATGTGAACGAGAGAGCGACAGCTGCGCTGGACCACATGGCAAAAGGGTTGGCTGGCGCTCAGTTGAAAATGAACCTGCACGGGAAGGGAAGCGCTGGTGCTGAGGTGAAACGGCTCCTTCGCCAGGTGCTGCAGCAGCCTTGTGGGGGCCTAGTCCACAGAGAACGCGTTTGCGTACGACATCTAGAAGGCCGGCTCATCCCCTTCACGGGGGCCTGAAGCTAAAGGAGTAACTAATCCACTGGACGGCAGAGAACATCCCCTAGTCTGAATGACAGGCTGAAGCCAACAAGACAGAAATCAAAGAGGATGAACATCAACTCCTGTTTCTAAATTGGAAAGATCTGAATTAACAGCACATGTTGTAAACTAAAGTTTAGGTGATTTTGTATTTAGTAAGCAGTCAAAAATGTGGGAAGCTTCCAAAAGAAAAACAACCTAATTTTAGAATTATGGGATCCAGATAAAGGAAAGCAGTAGTCCCATAACACTTGTGCTGGTCTGTGAGGGGTAGCCCGGACACATTACTGACAGACTGGAGTATGTGCAGGAGACTGAAGATGAAGGGGCTAGAAATTATATCGTATGAGAAGTTAAGGACAAAGAGAGGACATGAGAGAAATTCTCTCTCTTTCTCTCTCTCACTCACACACACACACACACACACACACAAGCAAAAAATGGAAGGATGATAGTGCAAACAGTGAGCCCCACACTGCACAGGTGTGTGCAGTGGGAGAACCCTGAAGGTGACCTCCAGTGAGTCATGCCCTGCATCACTCCCTTCCCTCGAGTGTGCACAGAGCGCTAGGGCGTGCGTGCTTCTAACCCACAGCGCACAGTGAAGTGATGGCATGCCACCCCCGTGAGTGGTTACATTGCACGGCACTCTCATGACAAGGTTACAGCAACCACGTGGAGAAGGACCGCTCTGCAGACTTAGAAGCAGCAGCTGCTAAGGTGGGAAATGCCCATGGAGAGGGCCACGTGGCAGGGGACAGTGACGGCCTCCAGAAGCGGAGGAGCTCAGTCACACACCTGTGTTCGGCTGAATAGCGTGTGAGATTGGAAGAGGGCCCCAAGCCTCAGCGATACCCAGCTCTGGCCAACGCCTTGAGTGCAGCCTGGGAGGCCCAGAGCAGAGGACACACCTAAGCCCTGCCGGACTCCTGACCCTCAGAAACTGTGAGATTATTTCAAACTGCAACATTCGTGGAAATTTATTATATATCAATAGAAAAGTAACGCAGTGTGAAAGCAGAGGTCGGATGATCTTTAGGTGAAGTTTTATGGTCTGAGCAATTCCTCGCTCTGGATAAAAGACTGGTCTAGGATGTAGCTACTAGACTATGAACTCGGTCTTTCCAACTCTGGGATACTATAGCAACAATGGGGGGATGTTATACGGTGCACAAATGACACTAATATTCTCTACGCTACATTCATAGTAGCCCACGTAAGATAACAATGTAAATCATTTTACTTCGATTGATATTGGTAAATGTATGCATTCATATTGGAATATTTTGTGAAATATTAGATAAGTTAGCTTATTTTAGTTGTAAACCTAGAGAACTTCAAATAATTAGAATGTTTTAAATATAATTAAACAAAGACCACTCCAGGAAAATGCAGAGTATCATTCAGCTCTCAGTTACCTTGGGTAGCCATCTCTTGAGCTGTATTTGCACCGCCCTTGTCCAGGCTCCCAGTGGCTGCCCTGCACCATCTTCCTCCTGACTGCTCCCCCTGCGCTAGTTAACTGAGAACCCCCCCACTTGCACTGAGCCCAATACATTCAGCACGTATTGCCAGTGTGTTCTGACTCATGGCAAATCAAATTATCCCTTTACCTGGCATAAAATCCTCCAGTGGTTTCTGACTATCCCCTGAATACATATAGAGCAGCTGAGCCTGACATACAAAGCCTGTCATCACTTGGCCTCCTCTTCAGCATCACCTTTTATCGGTCCTCTCTGCACCCTGCTGTACACAAATTCACAGGGAGCCACTTACGCTCCCCCCAAATGCTGCATCACTTCCTGCTCTCTCCCTCCCGAGCCTTGAGCCTTGACTCTGGCTTGGAAAGCTTTTCCCTCCCCCGCTTTTTTTCCTGGCTAATTCCCTAAAGTTCAAAGATGTTCAACTAGTGTGTCATGGACCTCACAGGGATGTGGAAGGCCTGTTTGGCTACACTGAGGACCACACTTCTGCAGGGGCAGACATCGGCCAGAGAGACCACGGTGCTACCAAGAGCGAATACCACTTTCTGTACATTAAACAGTGAAGTGTGCTGTGATATCAAGCCAGGCCCTCTAGAGATCATTTATTTACGGGAATAGGCAAAAACTTCCCCATGAAAAAAAAGGTAATTGAGTCACACACCTTAGCATCACAAGTACCAAAGGTACAAGGTGACCTAGGGGTGGCACAGCAGCAGTGATTTCTACCACTGATAGGCTCATTTGTGGTCCTGCTGAATCTTGAGCTGCATTGCTAGGATTTTCTTTATAGACTGTTTCCTGTTTTTCACAAGTTCTCTTCCTTAACCTTGAAGTCAGTCAGCAAATTCATCATGAGAAAATAGTGAGGAAGGCGTTAGCAATGATACTTGTCCAGGTAATGGCAATAAAGTGATGTCAAGCCAAATTCTAAAAAAATCCAAATTCATCATGAGAAATAGCTTTCCATGAACAGGAGAATGATCCGTTCCATGGTGTATTGTACGCAGTGAAAACCACAGAAGGGTATAAATGTCACTTTATGATAAATTGTGCACATCTTGCACCAAAACATCAAAATTATTTTAGGTGATGGATGGTGACAAAATCAACACAACTGAAACACCGGGATGAAATCCAGGCCTGCGGGGAGGCGCAGGGCATGGTACCGATTCTCGCTTTTTCTTCCAGGTGCTCCCGAATCATACTCTAAAACCTACTGCAGATTTTCGGTATATCTGAACAGCCCGCTAACCGGTTCAGAGTGTCCTGGATCCAATTTATCCCCATTTTTAAAAATAAAGGCTTTTTTCCATCTGTAGATTTCCATTTTCTTTTTCAAAATTAACCAAGATTCTGTTATCATTGAAGCAAGTTTTTATAACCCTCCAATGCTGTCCACTAGAGCATGAAAAAAACAACTTAAAATGCATGCGTCCCCTTCACTCTTCCACCCACATCAACCAAGCGTTCTCAACGACCCTCCCCCTCTGCCCAGCCTCTGCTTCCCCACAGCCTGGTGGAGCGCTCTCCTGTCTCCCTAGTCTCTGGAACACAGCCAGGACAAAAGCTCAGGGTGAGTGTGGGCAGGAACACACTCTGCTTATCTCTACTTCATTCTGGCTTGGACTTGGTGACATCATTTTATGTCACCTTTCACTACCACCTTTAGTTATGTGCTGATTTGTTCCACTTTTAAATTTTTTATATTTATGTTTAGTTTTATTTATAAAATGATACATCGTTTAAGGACTCAAACAGTTCTGTAAGTTGGTATGAAGAGGCAGCAGTGCCTAACCACACCCTCATTGCTCAGGCTGCAGAAACCCCTTTGGGCTCTTCTAGAAAACCCTGTGCTGCTACCTTCCAATTTTTTGGCTTTAGGCTTATTTTTTCTGTAGACTTATAATTCCCCACTGTGCAAGTGGGTTCTCTTTCATATAAACAACTTGCTTGCCCACGTCTCAGACACACACATATTCACACACACACTGTGTTCTGTCTTCTTCCTCCATTATTAAAACTGTCATCATCCATGTTTATATTTTCAGGATGACGTGCGTGCTGTTCACAGCCCAACCACATGGTCTGTCAATCATGACAACTTTCCCAGGGTTACCTTTTTCGCTTCCTGCAGCTAATAATTGTCTTTTATTGTTGTTGTTTACCTGGTTTTCTATGGGTTTCAGGAATTAACCTCCAAATCCTCACCCTGTTGTGTCAATCTGGAAAATGGGGAAAGGGCTAGGGAGCAGAAATCAAGCCCGCCCGGGAAGTAAAACAGTTAGATCTTGCCAGATATCTGGAACATAGTTCAATGCATTTGAAGAAACCTCAATAAAATTAATCTGATCATGGTAAGACTCTTCCTGTAAGGAGGTGCTGCCAGACCTTCAAATACAAAGGCTTTTCTCCCAGAATTCTCTTCTCCATGCAACCCTCAGGGTGGCTAGGCTCCTGAGGTTACGTTCCTAAGAGGTGACAGCTGAGGAACCAGTGGGATACGGTCTGCAAGCATAAAACAAACGGAGCCAGACTTCATAAACTGGGTCACCTGGACCGCTGCACCCAGGTTTCCTCTTTCCTGTTACTCCCCGATTTCGATGGTGCATGGCCTCCACTAGCTCTGATAAAAGAGCATGGGGTACATTATTATTTTCTTCTTTGAGATGCTGTGTTTCTGAAAATGTCTTTATTCTACTCTCATGTTTCATTGATATTTTGGTGTGGTATACCTTATTCTACTTTTGAACACACGCTTTTAAAAACTGAGCTAATAAGCATCCTGGGCAAGTGTGAGAGCTTCATTAAACGCTTCTCTTTTACCCTTTGGGTTTTATCCTCTTTTAAATATGCTTTCCTAGGTCCAGCAGTGTCTCAACTACATGGTCCTATCAGAATCTTCAGAAATCTTATCTGCACCTTTCTCTCCCTCCCATTCCTCACTGATCGCCACTGGCCAAACAGGTCTCTATATGCAAACTCGCTCTCCCTTCCCTACTGCAGCTATAAATAAATATCTCCTTTCAAGGCTGTCTTTATTTTTATTTCATCAAATGATTCACTCTTCTCGGTCAGATTCAACTCAGACAATGTGGTAAAAAGAAACCAATATAAAAGTATTTAAGAAAATATAATAACTATATTTCATGAGCCAGCTTTTAGAAATTTCTGAAAATTTGCAAAAAACTTTAGATGTAGCTTATTTCTCTATCTATAAAACATAAACATGTCTAGTCAGTTTATATTCCTGGAAGTGATGATCAAACTACCCAGAATAAACATCAAGTCATCTAGAAGAACTGATGAATAAGTTAGTTCCATACCATTTACTCTATTTATTAAAGCAAATCACTTAAGGGTGATGATGGTGATGAGGAAGAGAAGAGAGGCCCGTAACATTGCTGGAGCGCGTATTACCTGCCAGACCCTCTGCTAAGAAGGACGCACCACTCACTTACTCCTCCAGACAATGTTGCTCTCCTCCTACTGCAGGTGAGAAAATCGAGGGCTGGCACGGTCAAGTCACGTGCAAAGGCCACACAGCAAACAAGCAGGGAAGCTGAGATCAGGACGCAGTGTGACACTGGAGCCTGCGCGGCAGCCGTACACCTTTCAAAATATGCTAATTACATATTCACTATTGCAGAGCAGCTTTTCATCTAGTTAATTTTAATCTGTCTCATTTTTTCATTTTATTTTTCCATTTCTATGAAATCTATAGATTTGCTTTTAGACATACATATGAAATATAAGTTTTACATCATAGAAACATGAGTGTATTATTAAGCCCTCACAAATAACAGTTCTTGGGTAAGAATTTCCCGACACATAATCAACACCACAGTAATCAGTCTTGCCCTTTGGAGCACAAACTCCACCCTATACTCAGCGGCTGGTAAGTGCTCAATACCTAGTAGATGCTCAAAAACACCTGTTGAATGGAAAAAAAAAAGACCATGGAAGTAGAATGAAGCACATTGGGCATTAAGCCAATACACGCCATCGGCATTTTAAATCCGCTCCCTATCCGTTAGTAACAAAACCTGCTGGAATGCAGCATGGAGCACATGATGCAAAATCTGCTACGCTCCACAGGAACATGCCGACCTGGTGAGAGGCCCTTGCTCCTCGTTGGGACTGCCAGGCCTCCGGCTCCAGCCTGGCCCTTCTCCACACCCTCCAGAATCTCCATTTCCAAGTCTCTAAACTAAGAGTGTTACTCAAAGCTTCTCCCGCATCTGTCCCCCTGTGCCCCAAATGCAGGCTGACCTCACTCATAATTCTCAGTCTTAACCAATCCCCAGTTCTCAGGATTCTCTCACCTACAGTCTCTCACAGGTGCACAGACGCCATGTGTGTGCGTGTGCACAGCTATGTGGGAACACACCACGTCTTCCTAAAATCAGACCTCACCTTCTCAACTCAGTGCTCGCTGTGTTCAGTCCCCCCTACAATGTGCTGATAGAAAAACACAAGTTGCATTAGTAGTGTGTTTATTGCATTAATGAAGTACTCCTTCCACTTCGTTTAGGTGGTACCAAAGCCCTTGAAAACAATATACCAAAAAGGATACACAAAGAGAGGGTAGCTGATTCAGTTTCCTTGAATCCTTTTAAAATTGGTTTACATCATTTAAGTCACCCATCTTAATTTAGAATATATAGTTATCAAAAAAAAAAAGAGAGAGAGAGAGAGAGATGGTAAGTATTCCACTTGATTTTTACCTTACTTATGAGGGAGAACTCCTCTTCCTGGGATACCACGTGAGGAGAAAATACTTACAGGTCCATGACTGTCTTCAGTTCAAGTAAATGTTAACTTTCGTTTGTGATTAAAAATTTCAAATTAAGAGTAAAAAAAGGCCTTCATGTTTGACAATTCACTTTAATCCATTAAACCATGGGGAAATTATTCAAGCACGCTAGCCAATGAGGTTATCTTTGTGTATTAAAAATAACTGTAAAATTTCAGGAAGAGCTCTTGAAAACCCCACATCCGTTTTAAAGCCTGTTTTCCCCTGTAACGCGGTTTGCCCAGTAGAAGTAATCATTCACGGGTATGACATAAAGTCTGTGAATTATGAGACATTGTTGTCATTACTTTTTTGAATTACAACTTTTGGTCATATAGGTTTGTTATCAATTATGAGAGCAATTCATGTAATATACAGATATACAATAGTGTACCACAATCTACTGCAATTCATTTTTGCTCTCGAGGTATTCCTATACAGCTCACAAAAGGCTGGACTTTAAGTTCATCCTGAAGGTTATCCACTCACATGAAGGCTTTTTTCCCCCAACAGCCTCTACATTCTTATCTAAGTATTTCTGCTTTTTCCTACATAGTCTAAATTTATCAAATCTATGTATATAAATATATATCTGATAAAAATTTGAAAGCAGAATCTTAGTAGGCCTCTGTGATCCAACACTGTCCGTGTGCTGGGGCACTGATGTGAGCAATTTTATATGAACATAAAATAATTCTAATTTTAACTTGAAAAGACATACAATTATCTTCCTGCACTAACTGCCTGTGTTTATTTTTAAACAGGAAGTATTTTCTTCATATTCTAAGTATTTCCTCGTACTACCTAAAAATTCAACTACATGAAAAATCCTGTATCACACAGAGAAAAATGACATGTCAAATGAATATATTCATTTCTTTATTTTCTTATGAGGTTTATAAAATCACACGGTTTTGAATAAATGACTCCCATTTAAGAACACAGATCTAAAGGCAGATGACCTGGGTTCGAACCGGGACTCTGCCACTTCCTCCTGTCTGCAGCCCTTCTGTACAAAAGGGCTTAGCCACTCCAGGCCCCTTCTCCTGTCCTGTCAAATGGAAGTGAGAATGAGGCTTTCAGGCTTTCGAGGATGAGCTGCTGTGAGAGTCAAAAAGGGCCTGGGGCACAGAGGGACACCCAGTAGGTACTCAACGGATGTTAGTGAGCGATTGTGCTAGTTATCATTTTACGTCCCTGAGTTTTAAATGTATTCTTTTAGATGAATTTGCTAATGTCAACGACTGTTTATTTGGCCAATCTCTTGCAGAAGTGCTGAATGCAAACAGACTATATATACCCACATTAAAAAATAAAAGTGCAATTATTAGAAAATCTCCTTATGAACGACTAGATGCCAAGGCAACAGCTGATTAATTTATGTTATGGCACCTCTGATACATCACTATATTTAATTCATTTAGGTACACAAACACTTTCCTGGTCGAAATACATTGTTATTAAGTAGATTTCCAATTCGTAAAAGTATAAAAATTTTAAAAGAGGAACTGAGCGTTCGAATGGTATTTATTAGCTGTTCTTTGTCCTTACTCTTGCCTCTTTTTTTTTGTGCTTTCTCTGTAAAGGCCAAACCTTTAAACATAAGCCTGAGCACATTACATTGGACCGTGTAACTTCCAATTTTCAATAGACGACAAAAAGCAAGTTTTCTTCGTGCTGAATCACTGACTGCAGACACCCAGAGGAATGCCACAAAAACACTGTGTACACCATCACACACGTGACTCCACACTCTCACCCTTCAGTGGGGTTTAAATGTCAAGCCTCTTGGAAAAACTGCATTTCTCTCCTTCCTTTGAGCATCTCCCCGCTTCCACTCTTTCCACTCCCACACAGGCTGCCAAGCCCCAGAGGGATCTCCTGGAGAACAGCTATCCTGGTGCCTTTTGTGCCAGGAAAACCACGAGATTTTGGGTTTTCATTGACAGGGCTGGCCCAGAAATGGGGCGGCATAGCCCCCGGGGCGATGCACAAAGAAGGAAGAAAAGTGAGGATAGAAAGAGCCCCACCGAAAAAGGGATTCACAACTTAGATGAACGGCCATCACCCATCAGCACATTTGCACCACCTGGGTCAACATGGAGCACAGACGGGACCAACTCTGCAAGAGTTCTGAGCATCTGTCCCCCTGCTTGTGCATCCCACAGGACACATCCCCTCCGGTCAACATTCAAGTTACAAAACACATTAGTCCCAGGTGTTGTTCATGTCTTTTCTCATTTAAAGCCTATGGATCACATCTTTCCCTAATTTTTCCCTAATTTTGAAGGCACATTAGTTTCCAAGAAAAAAGACAGACTTTTAAATGGGATCAACAGGTACAAATTCAGTGGGCCTAATCATGCTTGTGGATCTGTTCTGAGTCTCATTTTCACAGTATTAAGAGGCAGTTTATCTGGAAATTTGTCTACATTCCCCCACTAATCTGTTACAAATGTTTTTTGAGCCATTAAATACTAAGAAGAAGGGGGAATGTTAAGGAGATATGTGTGCATGTGTACACATACACACGTGTATATATACACATATGTGCATATACAGTGAAATGTATAGTGAAAAATATGTGTATATATAGTATACATTATATAAGGAGTACTATCTGAAAGATGAGTTATGTTATAGGTTCACTAGTCAATCATTTATTCAATGAGCATGAATTGAGAAGATGCTATGTACCAGGGGGCTATTTTACAGCTGGAAATACAAGAGGTGGAAGTCACATGCCCACCCATGACTCAGAGAGGGCAAGTGCAACAGTCACTTAGCAGTGCCACAGAGGGCAATGGCAGGAGTGCAAACAGCCAACTGGGAGAGCTGACGGAATAGGGGTCTGGAGGGATTTGGGAAGACAGTGACACCCAAGCTGATCTGAAGGGACCGACCCCTGAGAACTTGGCCACATGGGTAAGAGAAGTGAGTACACCAGCTAGATGGAGGGGCAGATACAATGGATGAGTCATGAGAGATCAGGGGACTGGGGCGGGGGAGAGTTCAGAATTGCTTAGCTGGTGACACTAGAGATAGGGGTCAGTCTTTGAAGGGCCCTAGATGTCTGGCTAAGGTGTTTGGATTTTGCACCATAATCAGTGGGAAGCTGCTAAGCAGCAGTTAATGAGGAAGGAGGGTGGTGAACTAGCTTCTGAAACGCTCACAGTAATGGAAGACATGAGTGAAGAGGGCAAGGGGGTGCAGATGAGGAGGTGGCTGCAGGAGAATCTTGATCCAAAGTAGAAAAAAAGGAAAGTTTGGACCTAGGTATTCTGTGAAAACGGAGAACAGAAAAATCATCGGGAAGGAAAGCCAGGATTACCCTTTGGTGTCTAGTCTGGGGTGCTGGGTGGTTGATGGTACCCTCCCCTTAAGAGATGGGTTTTAGGAAGAAACATGTGCTTATTCCGGACTTGGTATTCGGTTACCTATGGGACGCTGAGGCAGGAGGGCACATTAACCTGAGGCACAGGAGAAAGCCTGGGTTATAGACACAGATTTGAGAGTCGCTGACATGTAAGTGGGAGTCAACACCAGAAAGCGCAAGTCAGCCACCCAGAGGGAAAATATGAGGAAAAAGATGAGTGAAAGATGACTAAAAGATGTAATTTGCTGTATCTTAATATCCTGTCAGACACACTCAAATACCGTATGTAGAAATACTCTACTTAAAGTCTGTCAACAGCCCTGGCTGGTGTGGCTCAGTGGATTGAGTGCCAGCCTGTGAACCAAAAGGTTGCTGGTTCAATTCCCAGTCAGGGCACATGCCTGGGTTGTGGGCCAGGTCCCCAGTAGGGGGCCTGTGACAGGCAACCACACACTGATGTTTCTCTCCCTCTGTTTCTCCCTCCTTTTCCCTCTATCTAAAAATAAAATAAATAAAATCTTTTTTTTTAAAGCCTGTCAACATACAAGTAGAGCCAAGTATTAAACACTACGCAAAAAAAAAAAAAAATTAATTTACATTTCTCCCTCTAGATTTAAAAAATATATAGAAAAGTAAATTATTTGGAGTGACATATTTCACCCAGAAAACTATAAAATCCACTTTTATTTTTCTTAATATCTGTGTTCATGAAAACCATGTGTGTAAATAAATTACAGCATTAGTAATTTATAATTCTCTAAAAAGCCTCATATAGTAAATTTATATTTTATAGTAGCTAATATTCTGAACTCAAAAGCAAGGGAAGTAATCACAATTCAGAACAAATAACTTAAAATTGACATAAAGGCAGTACTAACGTTTAGACTGTCAATTATAAATTAAAGAATGAGAAACGGACAGGGTGCAATGCGGAAGTCTTCCTCTAGCTTACCAATTATTAAGGCCTCTGGCTCTATGCGTGGAAAGTACTTCTGATTTCTTTTATAAAACTTTTACAAAAAGTACAACAGATCCTTCTGGATTTACACATCTTGGCTTCACTTGTTGTAAGTAATTGAATCTGTCAGCGGGGCTGGTCACCTGCTGTCCCGTTGTCTCCTTCTGACACTGTCAGTGACTGCTGACCCTTTGTCCCTCGTATATGGTCAGTTTGTGTCCTTGCAGGATCGAACAAGATGCAGGCCACTGCAGCATGACCCTCAGAAAAATACAGTGACTTCCTTAAATGGATCCCTGCCGGTTTGTGAGTGAAACCCTTCCAAAATTTTAACCTGCAGCCAGGGGAGGTTGTTTTAAAATGCAGCAGCTCTGCCCTCACACAGAATGCTGTCCTTTACCATGACGAAAATGACATAAAGATAATTTAAAAAGTCACCTAACGGGTCCACCTTAAAAAATAGAGTATGATTTATCTAAATTTTTTTGTATGTACATCAGTTTTTAGCAAGTTCTTCTTATAATTTTTACCTATTAACATTGTAATGAAAATAAGCACATATTATTTACAAACACTGATGACAGATCTACATAAACATTTAAATTACAATTCTAAAACTAAAAGTATACATGTGAAAGAATCCCAAACATTTACAGTAAGATTCTTGTGACTCTGAAATTATAAATAATCTAGAAACAATTCAATGCCAGTCATTTAACTTGAAAGAAAATACTATTATTGCTGTTAATACAGATTTTACATACACAGTACTGCAAAACCTGAAGCAATTTCATTGGAAAAGAAAGTACCTTATGATGCATCCTAAAAATATTAAAAAAATAAAATGTTTTCATATTTTTCTACATTAAAAACAATATTAATCTCAAAAAATAGCTAATAGAGCTTTGACATGTAATTTAAAATGCAGTTGAGGGAAAAAATTTGATGAACCTTAAGATAAAATGCTAAGTAAAAGCAAGTGTACACGCTGACCGAAGCGCACCGTGGCACTGCTTTGTAGAGCCGATCAATAGATATTAGCTTCAAAAAAAAGAGATATAGAAAGGAGCTACAGCATATTTTTGAAATGACAGCGAGAAGGTTTAAATTGTCTCAATCAAGACTCAATTTTTTCTTCCCAGTTTTTCCAGCTGTTCTCTTCCAATGAAGACTCTTCATTTCAAATAAATTTAATTAGTTCCAATTGATCACAGCCAACACTCACACAGTTTTTTTCCATGGCTCCTTATTTTCATAAGTCGAACACCAAGAGAAACTGCCAGGCTCAGGGCCAAGCGGCACAAGGCAGCATTCACAGCTCATTCAATTCTCACCAAAAGAAAAATTTCAAAAAGGACAATTCTTTCTATAACAAAGGCACTGATGTATACTTCATATTGTAATTGCTGTCTTGGTGAGCTAATTGAGTTAATTAAAAAATTAAGTTCCAGATTACTACAAATATAAAATTAATGTAACAATGCATATTAGCTTAACTACAATCTCTAAGTAAGAATCCATTCAAAATACAGGCAAATATCTGTCATGAGATAATTTCTATTTATTTTACGAGGGGATATTACTAGGGCAATTCTTTTTAAATAACTGAAAAAAAATCAGATTTTTCAGAGTAAAAGGGTAACCTGATCAGTTTTCCCTTTTGTATTTGTGCTGTACAATGCTGGTTATCCCAAAATAAGATTATTATGCTTGGAACAGGTTCCTCTCAATACATCTACCCTATTTTTCATAATGCAATTTATATAGGATTCTAGTCAATAAAAAGAAATATGGCTTTCTTCTAAACCTGCATAAAAATCTATACCACATCTTAATCAAGTCACACAGTCAGAAGGCAACCTGACTGGTCTGCAGACCGCGGCCGGCCAGTGGCCTGACAGCACGTTACTGAGGCCTTTTTTTAGTTATGGAAATTCTCTGGATATGAACATCCTTGCTTCTGGTGTCCACAGCATGAAATGAACACCTGTCACATATGTTTAACTGAACTTCATACAGACTGAAATACAGTTTATGTAGCATTATTTGAGTCTCCAAAACGAGATTTTCATTTTTAAGCTTCTTGATTATTTCTAGCAATCAAATAAAAACACAACCATGTGCTATGGTGAATGCGCTTTGGTAGTGCATGATTCCAAGTTTCAACGTACTGATTTACCAATACTTGAGTGCTCAAAATTTAGCTTTTATCCCAGAATGCAAATTGTTATTCTACTATTGAAAAGATAACTTCTTTTTTTTCCATTAATCAAACTACTACTTTTTACAGATAGAAGACCTTTAAAGTTTATAAAGAATTAAAATATAACAAAAACATTTTTAGCAGCATTCCAGAAAGCAATGAAAATGGAATAAAATAAAAACTTGTTTAAAAAACTTGCAAATGAAATAGTTTCCTTCAGTAGCTACTGAAACAAATTCCATAATTGTGAAGTGCAAATGACTTTCAGAAAAGTTGAAAGTTTCTGAAATAATTTATATTTAAAGTAGATGATTTTTTTTAAATCAATGAACTGATAACATGAAAATGGACTGAAAAGTAACAAGAAGAACCACCATCATCTCATTTTTACTGAAAATCAGATGCTCCCCAACTTAGTCAACTCCTCATCTGCAGCAGTGACACCGACTGGGGGTTTTAATTAATACAGGCTTTGGGACTTTCAAGGGCGGCCGTCAGCCTCCCTCCACCTCCTCCCAGTGATCCCGTTTTAAAGGCACGGGGCTAACAGTAAAGGAGCTGCCACATGGAGCTTTAACAGGAAAACAAACAAATGATAAACCTCCCTTTTGTTTTTTTCTCCCTTTAATGAAATTTTGATGAAAATTTTACTGAAATTTTCTGGACATGCTTCATTTCAAATTTTGATTACTGTTAAGTTAATATTTGTTGCTTCATGAGAATTACAGACCCATGTTGTCAGATTTTACATTTTAACCATCCACATCAAACACAAAAGTTCACTATTCTTAACACCAATAAAAATATCTATACTAGGTCGTTTTTTATCCTCTGTGCATTGAAAGAAATGGAGCTGAATGCATTTGAAGATCTAGTAACTGGAACTGTTCAAACCTATAAAAAGACAGGCTGACAACATGTGCTGTACATCTTTTCTAAATTTTACTTTATGCCTGGTTACGTGATAAATATTACCCATAAGGATGCTCATTACCAAGCATGTAAATAACTTTTAAAAGCAGCATTTATCCCTATGGTGTAGGTAAAAAGAGCATCTGTACGTTTCCTTCTGTAGCCTATATTGGTACCACAACTTCAATAGTTTCAGTTTACCCTATAATTGCAAAACCTTTCATAACATAATAGGTGTATTCCTCTACATGTTCCAAGGCTTTAGAAGTAATCCTAGCCTCTGAATTAGAAGGTCCCCAGAAAATCAAATGCAGAGCCAGCAGGTTCATTGTTATGGCAACAATGAGCAAACCTGGACTGCACTTCAAGATCAAGAAGGACACTAAAGAATCTTATAAAACCAAACACTCCATCAATACAAGTTTCTGTCCCCTCCATCAATGTGCTTGGTCCCACTCTACATGACAGAAGAGCATTTTCTATTACTGGACGAGGCTCATCCACATTATGTTAAAGAAGTCTCCTTACCAGCTGTGATGTCGTCATCGACAAGGTCGTGCTCTTCCTCTTGGACTTTGGCCTCAGTCCCCAAGGTGGTGTCTGGAGCCACGGTAACTGTCTGCATGGCTTCGGCTGAGACCCCAGCTAAAACGAAGGGGAATCACAGACTCAATTTTTAAGGACTGAAAGAAAGGTGGATCAAAACTCAAAACTTTTTAACTTACTGGAGGCAAATGCAATACATTTTAAAAATGCAGGCAGGCAAAAGTAAGTTTACAGTTGTTTGTATGGAAAATACGGTAATAAATAATAACGCAAGAATGAACTGTTTCACATACTCACAACTGTAAACCTACTTTTGCCCTGCCCCATGTATATTCACCAAATTTAGGGAGAGACACAAAATGATGATTCCAACATTCATGTGAGCTCTACTTCTCCATATGTGTGTACGTATGTAAGTATGGGTGCAAAGGATATGGGCTTTTTTCACTAAGATCTGGGAAAAACAAAAATAATGCTGAATATAATGCTGAAAAATAATGCTGAAAATAAAACAGAAAAATAATAATTTTTATTTGATTCCTTTCAAGTTTCTTGCTATAGTTACTTTAGCTGATTTAGAAAGAATTATGGCAAAAAGAGAAAGAATTCCTGGAAAGTGAAGAAGAATGATAACAAAAGAGGGATTTGGGCTCTGGGTCACTGCAGGAGACCTGGATGGCACTGCCCCCAAGAACCTAACATCTCTGTCCATGAGGGAACTATGATGAGATCAGGTCATCGTCACACTGAAAGCAGACAGGTGAACTAGGTCTAGTGCCGAAAGCTCCCCCCCTTTGTAAAATCCCCTGCGAACTTGACAGTTCATATAAACGTCCTTTCCTTACTCACCTATCTTCCTACCCTTGATGATATATTTTGATATCAATTTACATCTGCTATATCATTTCTAATTAGGCAATGGATAGTAGGGTGCCTCAATATTTTTCATTTGGGTGTCAACAGGTATTGCTCCATCACAGTACATAAAAATACCACCACTGGTAGTTACTGTAGGAGCTGAACCTTACAATCAAATCTTCTTAAGTACTTCAACAGCTGCATATACAGGATCCATCAAAATATTTTAAAAAACAAATGCTACAAATATTCAAGGATTTCTTTTCTTCCTAGCTGTACTAACTTAAATGTTTCTATGTGACACTCAACCTTGCTGCCTCAGGGCTATGAAAGGCATCAAGAGAAAAAGAAACTTAGTCATTAAACACCAGGAATGGTCCAGAACTAGACCTGGAAGTAGGCAGTTCTGAGGTCTAAATATTTAAATTTGGGGAAGAGAACACACCATGTTAGTACCAGCACATTTTTCAGAATTGCTGCAAT